>JAAGNO010002377.1:38710-54285 GCA_033439905.1 Ceryle rudis
CAGCTCTTGTGCCAGCTCCCTAAGGACCCTAGGGTGAATCCCATCCAGACCCATAGACTTGTGAGGATTTAAGTGGCCACTTTCCACTAGTCTTAGGATCTGGGATTTCTGAAGGCAAGTCTTTTCTAGTGAAAACTGAAGAGGAGGAATTGTTGTGTACCTCTTTGTACTTTCTCTGCATTCCTTCTATGATCTGACCCTGTTTAGACCTCTTGTACACCTTGCTTTTGGACTTAAGTTTTGTTACTATCTTCTTGTTCATCCAGGCAGGCATCCTGCCACCTTTACTTCCTGCATGATCTGGAACTTGGAGGATGTGATTCTCAAAAATCATAGTATCTTTCTACCAGATATCCAGGCTTAGTGTCTTCAAACAAGAGGCTTCTTCCAATTGTCTGAAGAAGGCCTCCCTCATCTACTTTTTTATCTGATCAGGTAGTCTGTGGTGTACACCCACTGTAATGTTACCTAGATAGGTCAACCATCTCAATCATGACTCATAGATTTCCTACTGGCTCATCATCTATCCCAGACAGAGCTCCATGTTATTCATACTGCACTCTCACATGAAGGGCAACTCCTGCTTCTTGCCATCCTAGCTTGTCCTTCCTTAAGAAACTGCAGTATCCATCCACTGCACAACTCCAGTTGTGTGAGTTTTCCTAGGATGTTTCTGTAGTCCCAGTGATATTGTAGCCCTGTTACTGTGCACAGCAATCTCATTCTTCTTCTTTGTTTAGCCTGTTGTATTAGTGTACAGACTCTTAGAAACATAGAATCATATGGTTTTGGTTTGAAGAGACATTTAAGATAATCAACTCTAGTTGTTAAACCAGCACTGCCAGGTCAAAAACGCTGAAGAGGTACTGATTTCCTAGAAAAAGAAATTGGATATTCCTTCGTGATACTGATACTGTTTTGTAGGCCCTCCCTTGTTTCTGTGACTTTGTATGTGTATGCTTCAGGTGGTCCCACTTCAACCTGGTTTTGTTGATCTTGAGGTCTTACCTGCCTACATCACCCTTTGCTTGGCAACCTGGTTCACCACTTCCTTGTGTGGTGGTTATTTTAACTTACTAAAGTTAATTTGAATTACAGTTTTAATTACTTTCTTGAGCTGATTTTCCATTTCCTGAATATGGAAAGTGAAGAATCATTTTAAGCAAACTCATTTCAAAATGGATGAAATATCTTGAACTATAGAAAAGTGAATTTTATTGACAGCTTTCCTCAGGGAGATGGTACATTATCTATGAGAACTGTTTTGTTAACATTTGAAAGAGAGAAAATAATCTGTGCTATCTGACCTTTGTGGAAGTGAGGAATTAACAGAGCCTTCAGTTAAAAATTATAACTTTCACAGCTTTCTGAAAGACTTTGCTCTAGGTCCTCATGTTTTCTTAGCGTTTAAAACCTGGGCAGCTCAGAACACCCTGCAGATGTGAAGATAAGGCCCACGACTGCCATTATCTTTACCTATTGTTGTCCTGTTCCAGTTCACGCAGATTACAAAATACATTTCTCCCTGAGTGCAGAAACCTTTGCCGCCTCTTGGCGTATCTTGAAGGAGGTCTTTTCTTCTTGAGACATGGCACAGCTCTATAAAAGAGAAGTTTTCATTAAGGTCACTAGAAATAAACCTCAGAAGTCTTTACAACACCAGTGTTGCTGGTTGCTTTGCGAGTTCTAACAGTCAGTTATTATGAAACTTGGTACTGGTTGTTTTGCCATGTCACTGATACGTTGCAGCACAGGGGGATATGAGAGAAACACTGTTTCTGATTTTGAAAACTGAGGAGATAATAGACTTTTTTCTGTGGTAGCTGTAGATAATCAGAAAAGAGGCTGAAAGTGGTTGAGATTGAAGTTGCCAGTTCAATAATCCAGGGTTTTGTTTTGTTTTGAAGCTTCCAGGAAAAAAACCCAAATAACAAAAAAAGTCTTTATCATTCAGTGGTGATACTTGGTTTCCAACTGTCACAACTGCAAAATCTTCATTTCTTGACAACTGACTTCTGAAATACATTACATGCTGTGGTTTTTAATCAATGGGTATAAATGTAAAACTGTTTCATAATCATCTATCATTTTATCCTTCATTTGTTATGTCATTGGAATGTTTGGCTGCTGCTTTTTCCATAAATAAATTTAAAAAAACCAGCTTTCCATTTGGAGCAGAACTTCAAATAAAATTTTCACGGTCACAGGAAGCCCTTTCCTGCACCGGTACCAGCACCTGCACATCAGTGGTTGCCTTAATTTGGGTTCAGAGACACCTTTCAGTTTCATATATATTGTTGAACTTTGTTTTTAAGGTATTGTATGCTGGAAGGCAACTCTGGGTGCATCAGAGACTAACCTTTTGTTAGCAGAGGTGTTGTTACTGTGGTTTTTTCCTACTGTAGTCTGAACAGAACTACTGTTTGTGCTTTTTGCAGTATGGAATTGTGAAAAACTTGGAGGCTTTTTCACCACACTGATTATAGATTTTACATTCATTCATAAATTTACTACCTTTTTTTTTTTTTTTAGAATCCCTTTTTATCTCATCATCACTACCATATAATTTTGCATTTTCTATTTTGTGCATCTCTAGTTGAAAAAAAAATTCTATTGTCTTTGGCTTTTTGTGGTGGTCTAAAAAGTTTCACATCATTGTGCTCAGAAACATAATACTACATGCTGAAGTTTTTATCTTGCCAGGAAGGCTCCTAAGCTTGTGCTTGGTTTGTTTCTGAAGGTGGAAATCTAGTGTAGTAAGCAGTATACCTGCAAAGGTACAGCTGTGATGTGAATAAATAAGCCATAACTTGGATAAGTTTAAAATTCCACTACATCTTTCAGTTTTCAAATTTCCTTTCCTTAGAGTTTCTAGGAATTCGTTTTCCAGATAGAGGTGCTGTGGCAGACTTGTACCTTACCTGGAGGCCAGTGCTGGCCAATCTTTTAAGTCACTGTGTTTTTTCTGATATATCCTGCTGATAGAAGCATAGCAATAGATTCTTGGGGTTTATCAGAAAATTGTTTCCTCAGTAGAGGAATGTTCACTGTGAAACTAATAATTTACTGTAACAATTTCTTAGATGCAGAAAGAGTTACTAGATACTGAACTGGATTTATACAAGAAGATGCAAGCTGGGGAGGAAGTTACTGAATTAAGACGAAAATATACAGAGCTACAGCTGGAAGTATGTTTGTCTCCTCTTTTGTAGCAATTAACTTTTAATCAATTTTATATATATAACTTTTAGCTTGTGTATTGTATCATAAACTATTTTTTTCCAGAGTACAGTATTAAACTGCACATAGGTGGAGGCATTTAGTGATAACATATTTCAAAAATGTGTTTCTGAATGCCATTGAGGTAGAGAAATTGTATTGTTTTTAATTTTGATTGCTAATCTGTTTTAATCCTGTAACTATTTAGATGACATGATACTTTATAGATATTTGGTAGTAATACTTCCTTAGGAGCGTGGAGTGTTTTCTAAATTGTTGCCTGTGGATTATGTTGTTTGATGCAGAAGAGTTAAAAACCACTCCTTGATCTTTTATTCTTAAGTGTTAGCAGTCTCTTAATGAGATTATCCAAAAGGATTGAAGTGTCCAAAGTAATATTATTACAGCATTGATTTCAAGAGGAGGACTTAACAAAAGCAAATGCAATGTTTCATGAAGTGTTCGATGTATGGAAACAGCTTTTTCTAGCAGTACTTGCTTTTAAAAAACTCCTGTTCAATTTTCTTCCTAGCTGTGTCTTATTTTGAAAAGTTCTGAATGCCTTGAGTATTAATCTGTGTCCTTTTTGCACTGTTTTGCCTATATGATTGTGTAATATCTACTTAATTGCATGATAATCTTATCTCTTTTATTGTTAAGCAGGCTGCTGTGTCACTTAAATCCATCTTGTCTTAATGAAGTTTGGTCATATCATATGTATAGCTACATATGAACACAGTGCACATACGTACGGCTAAGTTGCATTAAAATCTTACTTTACAAATCAGTTGTTAAGCAGCTTTGGTAATTGTGAACATAGGTTTCTTAGTAAGTCAAGCCTGTTGAATAGAGAGGACTTAGAAGCTGATGGTGAATAATATTTTAAGTGTACTGAAAGCTTATTTACAAATCGTACAGTTTAGAATATATGTGAACTGAATGACATGTAAAGTACTAGTAGAAAAGTAGATAGGTGCTCACTCAAGATAAAATTATACTGTAGTTGAGTCTGCTAAGCCTATTCCATCTCTCATGAAGTCTGTTTGTATTTTGAGGTGGGAAAAAAAAAATGTAAGTCTTTCAGGAAAGCAATTTTTGCTAGTAAAATCAATATTCTGAAGCCTTTAGCAAATACTGGTCAAGGTAGATGGAGAAAACCAGAGTTGTTAGAAAAGCACACCAGTATATTTCAAGGAACAGCATGAAATGTATCCCCTGTGTAATTTACAAGAGGGATATATTTGGTTTGGTTTTTTTCCCTTGATGTTTATTTAATTCTCCAGTGTTTCTACAAATTCTTTAGAAAAACTTTTATTTGCACATTGTCTTTGTGACTTCAGCTCCTGCAATATTCATGTGTTGCTTCTGTGGTTCATAATCTACTGTTCTGATCCAGGTGGCCCTGATTTTACTATGAGAAAAATCCAAGCAGCATACAGCTTGATTGTTGAGTCAGCATAATAACTTTCCGGATTATTCATTTAATAATTTAAAAATGTTTAAAAAACTCAACAAAAAATCCTAAACCTGAAACTGAAGTATTCTCTTTATGAAAATAAAAACTGAATTATATGCTCTGGTAAAACCATCTGAATAATTTCATGAATGAAGTTTTAACAGGTTGATCTCCTCATGGGTGATATCTCTGGCAGGCTTTAAAGTAGTGCCATCAGTGCTTGAATCGTAAACACTATAGGATATGTTAAAAACGTTGTTATGGTGATTTCATTTAACATTTGATCCCTATTCATTTAAAATTTGATTCCTATATCAGATCTTTTTGGGTTTGAAAAGTCTTTTTATTCCTCTTGTTATATACATTCAAATTAAATCCTTGAAAGTGCTTTTTTGAAACTTAAAATAACTTCTACAAATTACTTTTCAAATGGCTGTCAGAGATACTGTCATGGTCTTTTGACTTTTGAAGGAGAGCGCATGCCAGTTCTTTAGAAAGGATGCATAGGTATTGCGGGAATGGAAATAAGTGAGAACGCAGAGTCAAATTTTTAGCGAATACTTTGTCCTTGTAGGTGCTCATTAGAGCCTCTGTTTCATACCTCACAGTTCTGTGGCCAAAAGTTATTATGCTGCATTAATTCTGTCCAGAATAAAGGTCTTGGCTGAACTTACAGAGACAAATTTAGACAAATAGAGACAGATAAAGTTCTAGTCATCACATCAGCAAAAACTTGTTCTTAAATTTCAAATGTTGTACTGCAATTCCTTCTCCTATGAGGAATTATCCTTGCAGAAAAGGACTCTTTTAATATTTGTTTTTAATACCTTGTTCTTTTTTCTTGTTTCCATACTATTTTTGATCTGTTAATAATTAACAATATTAGCTTTTTAGTGTTATTAATATGTTTGTCTTATTTTAAGACCTGTAAGCTGCTCTTTCTGAGTCTTGTTTGGGGATGTGTTTTTAGGAAACATCAGAATATGTGTTTGTGCATTTTGTCTAAATCTTTAGATTATGAATGTTAATACATCAATATGTTATGTATAAACATCTTAGGCTGCCAAACGAGGGATTCTTTCTTCAGTTCGTGGTAGAGGGGTTCATGCAAGAGGTCGGGGTGCATCACGTAGCAGAGGTAGAGGAATACGAGGCCGGGGTAGAGGCAGAGGAGTTCCTGTGCATGCAGTTGTGGATCACCGACCTAGGGCATTAGAAATCTCTGCATTTACAGAAAGTGATAGAGAAGATCTTCTTCCTCATTTTGCGGTATGTGGCAATTTCACTTTTTCTGTTCTTTGGATGACATTCGTCAATTGAATGACTTGTTTTATTTTGGTTCACTTCATCTGGAAATTTTATTTAGGAATTAATCTTTAACATGATATACCTGTTCATGGAAAAAGAAGATGCATCAGGAAAAGGTGAAACAAGGAGGAATAACACCATTGATTCAACTAATAGTAACTGTAACCGCATAATGTGGATAAGTCTTGGTTTTTTTCTTAAAGTGAAAGGAAATTGGGAATATAAAGTAATGACTGCTTATTCAAGATTTATGTAACATTAATAAAAAATTTCAGGTATAGAAAGATAAAATAACGGAAGGGATCGTGGGCACAAAGGCTGATTCAGTGCAAAACTTTCAATACCTGAAGTGTGTTTAGCTTTACTGAAGTATCTTAACAAGTGCTTAGTTACAATTTCAACTGAAAATTTTCACTGTTTTTGCCTAACTTTTTGAATTTAAGAATCAAGATGAGAATCGTGCAACTATATGCAGACCTTGGCAGGGTGGCCAAAGGTTTCTGTCTATTCTATGGCATAAATGTTGTGAATCTTTACCAGTGTATCATCTCTCATTCCCCACCACCCCTGGGTTTGGGTTTGTTGGTTTTTATTCAATATTTAATTGCAGTGGTCCTCTCTGAGGGTAGAAGTCTAAGACCCAGTAAGTCCAGTAAATTCTACTCCAATCAGTCAGTCTGGCAGCCATGAAAGCAGTTTATCAAGAGAACAAGAGTGAGCAAGGACTTGTCTCTCCTTTGAAAATAAATAAATAAACAAAACCAACAGAAAACCCCAAAATCAAACACCATGACTAAAAAGCACCACTATTATTCTGGGTTTTTTGGTGGTGTGTTCCCAAGAGCCTGCTCACTCTCTCTTCACATGTACATAAATGTGCATATATGTTTTGTTCCCCTTATATACACTGCATCACACCTGTATGATGGGGGGGAGGGAGGAAATCTTCATACCCATAAGGGGAATACTTTCTACAGATGTGAATGACAGATCAAACATTTATACATACCTCTCTCTATGTGTGTGTGTATTTAAAGGGAACTAAACAGTACTTTCTTCAGAGATGTATGATGAACTGAACACATGAGCAGTAACTTTAGAAATTTTCAGTGTAAAACTTAGTAAATATAACTTAAAAATGAAGCAATACAATCTACTTAGTGAATGATAGGACATTTCTGAATCCATTTTCAAGGATGAGTATAAGAATAAATTTATTTGTAATCTACAGCATTATATTGTAATTTAGTCTGCCTTATGAATATTGCTGAAGTAAATTTTGCTGGTCTCTTATTTTTCATTTATGTTTCATGTCATCTCTTACTGACTGCAAAAAATATAAAAATTAAGACAGAGAATCTGCCACTGATAAAAGTTCGCTGTGTGGTGCCAGTTTATGATCGTAAATTTGCTCAGAACTTAACATTTTCTTATACTCTGGTTTTTATTCCAGGGATTATTAAACTTACTCTCTTTAACAAACAAAAATATTAACCAACACCACAACTTAGTAGCACCAACCGATAAGATTCTATTCACAGTATTAGTAGTTTAACACAGGAAAAAAAAATGTTAATTATTTCATTTTGCAGATTGTACATTTGCTGGTTTAAACCTGCTTCAAATCCCATAAAAATGTACTGGGCTGTATTTCTGTTTCTGTAATACAGTGTCACAACTGTCTGCACCCCAGCAGTGCACTCCACCTGTTCAGACATCTTGGGCATTGCAGCTCACAGGGATGGCAGCATTAAAGGCAGCAATACTGTAACAACCATTACAGGAATAGATGGGTCAGGTTCTTAAGATGCTAAAGTCAAGTTTTGAAACTTTTTCTACAGTCCCTGTGTCTAGTAAGTCTTTATGTGGAAGAGTTTCATAGTAGACTAATGGAATCACCTCAAGATCCCTTCTTTCTGATCAAGAGAGAAATATTGAAGCAGAAGAACTTTTCGTGTTGTAATTGTGCTTCATACCTGTATGTTTACAAGCAGGAAATCCAGAGACTGTGGCACTTTCCTGGTTTACAAATGCAAGTAAAAGTAACAGTATTTCTTGCAAGTAATCTGTACTCTGATTGGCATTGAGGCTGTGAAAGGTATACTACTCTAGTTTGACATGATTTTTGAGGGCATTTGATTTAGGACAGCATTTTTAGAGTTGGAAACTATTTCACTAAGCTATTTTTATTTATTTATTTATTAAAAGCAATATGGTGAAATTGAAGATTGCCAGATAGATGACTCTTCTCTCCATGCGGTGATTACCTTTAAAACACGAGCAGAAGCTGAAGCTGTGAGTATAGTCTTTGCTGAAAGTACTCTGCACCATTCAACAACTTTGTAGTTATATTACACTTCTTCTCTATATGATTTAATGTAATACTGCTAATTATTTAGAAACATTTTAAAAGAAGTCTGACACAAAAGTTTAATTTTAGATTAACGAAAATTGTCAGACCAGCTGAAATACTTAGGAAATGAGGTTGTTTATAGCAAAATTAAGTACAGGATGTAAGCGAGAAATTGAGAAGCACTTGGGAATTGATAGCTGTATGTCTTGGATTATATTTATTTAACTGTCAAGCTTTTTTCACCTGAATACTTGATAACCCTCACTGACATCCTGGAGAATAAGCCTGTATATTTTGTTTGGGTTCAGTTGGATTTACCTTTGCCTGAAAACGTGTGATAGTGTAAATGTGATTTCACGGCATGGGATTTTCTTTTTTTGTTTGCCTTTTTTTTTTAAAGCACATTTTTAGAAATTTAGGAAATCATAGAAGTATTTAATTATATATGTAGCTTTTAGAGACTAACATCCAGAGTTGTCATATGTTGTAATTCAGCATCCTTACATATAGATCATTAGGACTTTATATATTTGGCTCAGTGGGACCTCCTGCCTTATTCAGTCCATGGTGTAGCCAGTATACAAATATACCTGCACAAAATAATGAACGTAGTTGTTTTCTTTAAAATCCTTGCATCACTGTTGGGAAGGAGTATTCTGAAAATATTAGGGACTCCAGAAAGAATGGATGCATATTTATGGTATGTTTGTATGGAAAGTTCTCATTCTACATTTATATTTTGCACAAAATTTATGTTTTTGCACAGAGTTAATTTGTGGAGTTTACTTGAACAGTTTTCATACATGGCCAGACACTTCTCTTTTTGTATGATATATCTTGACGCACCAATGACCTGATTGACAGAAATGCTGGTATTTACTGAAACATTGATACTTACAATGCAGATTAAGCCAATGGGGCAGTAGTTTTGAACACTGACAGCTTAACTATGGTTACATATTTATTTGTTGCTTGTATTAAAGATGTTTTATGCAAACAGTGATGGGGAAAACCAGTACCAGACACAGCTGTACTGAAGGAGAACAGTGAACAAAAGTTCTGTGAAGAATAAGAAATACCTGCTGACAGATAAAAACTGTCATAATAAGTATACTCAAGAATGGACTGAATTAAGATTGTCATTTTAGTTTTGGTGCTTCTTGACATTGGGTATTTATTTTAAGTATTGGTAGGAACTTGCGCTTCCCTGAAAATAAAAATAGTTCACCCAGAAAAAAAATTTGGTTTTATGGACTGTCCAAGTAATCTTCTGCCAGGTGGAGTGTGATTCACAAGGATCTTAAGCAAGTATCTGCACTAAGATACTGTCATCAAAATAAAGTTTTATAATGTGGCGTGGTGAATCATTTCAGCCTTAGTTAAAGTTCTATACCCAAAAAGCAGGAAATGATAGTATTTTGGAACCAAACATAGAGAGTAGAGACAAGAAGCACATGAAAAAGGAGGTGGTACAGAGAATGGAGAAAAATGTGGGTAAGGAGAGAAGGGAGATATGTTTGGTGGAAATGTTGAAGTAAACATTATGTATGGATCTTTTTTTTGTTTGGTTGGTTGTTTTGTTTCCTTTTTTATTTTATGATAGATTTACTGCAGTTATTTCACTGCATTTAAAAAGCAGGATGCTTTTCTTCAATCACTCTCAAATAGAACAGGTGGAGTTTTCAAGCTGTATTCAAGGTGTAGTTCAGAATATGCTCTGTAAAGTGTGGATATTTTAGCTGGGTCAGAATTCATGATAAGTGTTTGAGATCTCCATGTTCTAGTCAGCATTAAAACTTCTAACTGTCGAATTACTTTGTGTCTAATTACACCTTCATTTTTAAATTAAAATTTTATTAAAACTGTATTTGACCTATTTGATCAATAAAATCTGTATTTTCCTTATATATTGTTATATATTAAATAAATTTCCACTGGAATTTCTGTGTTTACTACTACAGCAATCTTGTAAGAATGAAGAAGTTGTAGAGGTAATCATTAAAATCCTCTGTTGAGGCCAATTGTGAAGTAAATGCAGCTAGTATTTTACCTTCTTAAATGAAAATAGGCCCAGGCTTTATGACAGTATATGTCTAACCTGGAAGGAAGAGGAGGATTCCCTTTTGTTGCATTTTTATGTAGTAGTAATTTCTTTCAAAGATTGCAAGTTGTTTCTGGACCTGAATGTCACATAGAAGTACTTTTAAAAATTCGAGTTGTGTGACATTGTGATGAGACCATGGACAAAAAGCTCCTGAGCTGCATTTTAATAAGCATAGAATCTTTTAAATTTATCATAAATTTATATGTACAGATTTAAAATTTATACCTGGGGACTTTAATATCACACAATTCATGTTCAGATGTCATTGGACATGTAATTGTTTCTACATTTCACATTATGCTGTGCTTTCAGATTGTACTATAAATCTTTTGTGACCATGACGGTTATTTCGGAATGTTGCTAACGCTGATTTATGCTCATTCATGTTACTTTAATTTGAACATACTATTTCCAAAGCAGCCACTTAGTGCAGCTGGTACTTAGGAAGGCATGAATATCCCATAAGTGAAAAATTTTTACATTTAATTACAGTAGGTTACAGGAAGTAGAACGTTTTCCAGTAGATTAACTTGTAATCACAAAGGAGCTTTTTTTCTGTTGTTTGTTCCTTTGGTTTTGGTGGTTGTTGTTTTGTTGGTTTTTGTTGTGTTTGGGTTTTTTTAATATAGTGAATCATTTGCTTGGTGGTTGTCATTTGGGGTTTTTTTAATATATTGAATCATTTGTATTTGTGGGATGTCTTCTTGCAGTAAGTTATGCATTAACAGTTTTGTGTCCATCTTTGAAAAGTGAAGAACCCATCAAGATAATATTAACAACCAGGACAATTTGGTTTAGTGTGTTATCTACATCACCAAGTGATTTATGGTTTTCCAAGCTTATTTTCTTCTGAATATATTTTGATCCTTTTCCTGAAAGGATGTGTGAATTCCACGTGCAGTAAATGAAGTTGTTTTGTTTTAACTTATTAACAGTAATTCACTATGAACATACTACAACTTGGATTTTCTTTTGAAAAGGAAGCTGTTGGATTATTTCTGGCATCTAAGTATTACTGAAGTTAATTTTTCCACTGACAAAGAAATACAGAACTGAAATGTTTAAACTTGTTTTAGGCTGCAATCCATGGATCTCGTTTCAAAGGACAAGAGTTAAAGTTGGCATGGAACAAGCCTGTTGCTAGTATGTCAGCTGTTGAAACAGAAGAAGCTGAGCCTGATGAAGAAGAAGTAAGCTTACTTTTTTTAATTTTTCTTTTTTAGGATGAAATAATGTAGCTGTTTCAAAGAAAAATTGTATGTTGATTCATAACTTGTGTTTTGATATCAGAAAGTGGATTTATCTGTAAATACATTTGTTGTTATCTAGGCTGTTGAAAGTCCCGATGTGTTAGTTTTCCTGGCAAAAATGTTTGATTTCTTATACAACAAAAAACTTTAGAGGATATATCTAGAAAATGGAAAGAGTAGGGTTTGAACTTGCATGAGAGAGATTTGCAAATTTTGTCCAGCACATGGTTTTGTACCATCTACTTTAGGCACTAATTTCCTAGAGGATTACATTTCAGAATCTAATTATCCTTTATCAAGAGATATGGCGTGGAGGAATAACTTGAAGCATTTACTAACTTCAATCAGACATGTAAAGTACCTCTGCTGAGTGTTAGTCTTCATCATGGTGCATGAAAGATATTAGAGCCTTGTCCAAAAAACCTTAAGTAGTTAATGTAGGACTAGTGGGGCAGCATTTCTTGTTCCGTTTAACTCTTTACACTCAAAGTACTAATGTTTGTGAATTCTGAAAAATAAATGCTACTTAGGGAAGAAGTCAAGCAACATTTTTCTGATTTATTTACTGTCAGTTAACTGTAATAGAATAGCTGAAGTAGAATCCGTTTACCTTACTCAGTGATAATATTTTGTCTGTATCTTTTTCCTGGGATATTTTGGCAGACCTACAATAGAAGCAGCTTCACAAGATTATTTTAATACAAGCAAATTCAGTTATCATTTTTTGCTTTTTTTAGTGCTCACTTTCTGGTGTTTTGGTTTTTGTTTGTTTGTTTCTGAAGAAATCCCATATGTCTGTTTGCTTTCGATCTCCAAAAATGGTAATTTTTTTAGTATGTCAATTAAAGACGGACACAGGAAACTACCTCAAGAGTTGTCAGATAGCAGTGGGCTGTGAGTGAACAAGAGGCTGCATTGAGGAATGTTCAGAGCATCTTAGATATTTTGTCACTTCTTCGGGGATGTGTTGCCTGTGAAGATCAACAGTAGTATTTGTTGCTGCAAGGATTCTGCCTTCCTGATAGGTCTCGTAGAGTAACTACATCACTGAGAGGTCTCCATTTTACATAATGAAGGAAGGGCATGCAGGGATATGCAAACTTTTCAGCAGAGTGAAGGAGGGAAATTACAGATTCATTGGTAGGTGAAATACAGAGAAATTAATCTTTTAACCCCACCTGAAGACCCTTGAGTGTAGGAAGGAACCTCTGGGGTGTAGGTAGTGATGGAAAGGGAATGCAGATAGTAATGAAGTGCCATGCGCTGTCTGCCCTGGCAAAGGAAAGGGATAGACTTACAGACTTTTGAGAAGCCCTCAGGTCTAGATGCACGAGGACAACTTGTCAGCTGAAAAGCGTTTGTGGTAGTGGGATACATCTATTTTAGTTGATGGCTGTTCTCCTTAACAGAAGTTGTCAGGTATGGAAAGAAAACTCAAAAAAAAGACTGCATGGGACTGTTTTCTGTAATTCATAAATTGATGGGCTCATCTAAAGCTTTTCAGATTTTCAAAATTTAAGTAAAGAGGGGAAGTAACATTTCAGTAATTACATTTTCTTTAAAAAAAAAATGTTTAACTTTATTATAGTTTGTTGGTTTTTTGGTGTTTTTTTCCCCGATCATTTATTTTTCTAGGGCTTACTTTTGAGATCTGATTTTGTTCTTTTAACTCTTTTTATTTGTCTCTGGACTGTTTCTGCAGTCATTCCTTGTCAAATTATTCTTGTGGAAAACATATACGAGTCAGTCTTGAATCAAAACCCTAGCTGTTTGTTGTTTTTGTATGCTTGCCTAAATCTTTGCAGTAGCATGTGTGTGTTACAAAAATACTTGTTTACCTACGTTTTTGTTAGTAGAGTTGCTAGATTCTTACTTGGCCCTGTGCTTACAGTTTTGGTTTGTTGGTTTGGTTTTTTTTTAACATGATTAATGTACTTACCTCTGAGTCTCTCATTTTCAAAACAAGTGATGTAAAATGTCTCTTTCAATGTAAAATGTCTTAAGTTTCTGCATGCCTACAGTTCAGCATGCTACTTCTTTAACTCCATTTTGTAGTAGCTACTGTAAACACATGAAAAAGTTTTCCTTCATTTTTCCATGTCTGAACTACCCTTTTAGTTCAGCTAAGGAATACTATATCAAAGAGGGATAGCAGTCTTAAGACTTTAAAGAACTCAAGTACCCCAGGTACCCAGTCATACAAGGACAGATAGGCCAGGTGTTGACAGAGCTACTTTTTGGAATGCACTTTCCATAGGCAAAAGTAATGAAAATAGTAGTTTTTCCTTCTTGTCAAAGAGCCTACTAGAAAGAGAAGGCTTAGTTTGAGGCTTTCTTCAGCTTAGAGCATCACATCTCTCCAAAAGGCTCCCCAGCTACACAAATGAACTTTCACACCTCCTGTTGAGTTTGGAAGTTCTGTAGCAAAAGCCCACCAGTTACTGGGATGAGAAGAGATAGCAAGGAAGGCCGTGCATGCTGTCTAGCAGCTGGGAGATTTTGCTAGGGAAAGACATTGTCGTGTTTTAGTCCTTTCTTTAGCAGAAGTTGCTGTGATAGGTGCAACAGTCAGAAAAGTTCCGATTGCATAGTTTATATATACACCTCTGTGTCTATATGTAGATCAAAATTAAAACAAGTCACTGTTGATCTTTGCTTTTTTTTTTTTTTTTTTTAAACTTTGCCTCTTTGGAGCCTGTAACTGTTAACCTGAAGTGTTCAAGGTTTTCTGAAGTCTGTCAAGTTACTGTGTTATTACTGGAAGGAATTAGAAGTACTTTAATATATTTTGTCTCAATTTCTGTAAATAACCTGTCTCCCTGCCCACATCTTTTAAATCTTTATATTGATTTTAAGCTTAAGCTGTCAAAATCCACTGAAAAAAGGTTTTTTTTGCCATTTATTAATATATGTATTTAATGCATATACTTAATAGTATAAAACACAGTGTAAAGCATTACAGTTTTACCTATTAAAAAGTAAATGTCTTTATTAAATCACAAATATCAGAGATTTGTAGTTTGCCTTTTGATCTTTAACATTTTCTGAACTAACAAAATTATCACATTTTTCTCTTGAAGTTTCAGGAAGAATCTTTGGTGGATGACTCACTGCTTCAAGATGATGATGAAGAGGAGGAGGATAATGAGTCTCGCTCATGGAGAAGATGATTCAACTGATCAATGACAGTGCTAGAACTGCACCTGTGTTGCATTAGTATTACCTAATGTACTTCCGCATCTTTGTATTAAAGGGGTTTTGTGATGAAGTTGGATTCAGATATAGAACTAAAAAGCAGCTGGTCAGTTAAACGTATTGAGAGATTGATGTTTGAGTTACATTTCAGTAAATGATTGCTAAAGACATCATACTAGGAACATATGCAATGTTTTTATTACATAGTTCTACAGAAAGTTACAGAATTCTTTGGGTTCTTTGTAATCTACCGAATTGGTCAAACACAAATGACCAAAAGTTGTTATAACATAGATAATTTTTGTTCTATTCCAGATACGGAATGAAAATTTGCATTTAAAATCTTTGTGAATGTTTTCAGAAATGAATAGATAACAGTACTAAACTGAAGTCTCTAAAGTTATGTATTCATAATATTGCATAGTAGTATGCTTAGGCTTTACTATGTACTAGCCTTTTGTTGGATTTGTGTACGTATTTTACCTATGGGTTTTAATGATAAAGTGTATGACTGCTTTGCATATAAGTCCTTATGACTTTAAGATGTTAAAAAATAAAGAAATGGAATGGTCTTCAAAAAAAAAGAAAAAAAAAAGAAAAAAAAAAAAAAGCAATAACCAAAAAAGCTAAGGCAAAGGTCCTTCAAAAAGGAAAAAAAAAAAAAAAAAAAAAAAAAGAAGAAAAAAAAAA
>JAAGNO010002377.1:54385-91932 GCA_033439905.1 Ceryle rudis
AAAGTGTATAACTGTTTGGAAAATAAGTCTTAATGACTTAAAGATGTAAAAAAAAAAAGAAAGAGAATGGTCTAAAAAAAAAAAAAAAAAAAAAAGAAAAAAAAAAAAAGCAATAACCAAAAAAGCTGAGGCAATGGTCCTTCATAATGGAAAAAAAAAAAAAAAAAAAAAAGAAGGAGAAAAAAAAAAAAGAAAAAAGACCATTCCAGATGGCAACCCCACCCCCATGTTCACAAAAGGAGCTCTAATCACTATCACTTACACTGAAATAGTATTGAATATTAAAAAAACCCCTCAACAATGATGTTTCACTTACATTAACACACAGGTGTACTCTTGCATAAAAGCCTTTGGATATCTTCTAAATTTTCAACTGATTCAGTCAAACAGTGAATAGGATAATATTCCAACAATAAGGAATTTATTCTCTATCCCTGCACTGTGCAACTGTAGAAGAAAATTGGATCCCACAAAAATACCTGCTGTACTGAAATGTAATTTAGAAAATACATTAGGAGATGTGAAATGTTTGGTAGGTATAATTCTAAAAAATTGGAATGTGTACACTAGTTCATCTTTTTTTTTGTCCTGTGTTTCTATGGTTACATTTTTTCATTTCAGAAGTAACACACTCAGCAAATAGTAAGTTCACAGTATAGTGTATGTTCAACATTTTAAAATGTGCATACATGAAATGTTAGTATATACCACAGAAGCACTTCAGTGGCTCTAACAGGGTATTCCGTGAAGTCTGAAGTTTCTCCTCTTCTTAGGAAGGCGAACTGCCTAGTCCTTTGCAGTAAAGGACCTCTCTCACCAGAAATACTTGGGTTTATTTCCATTTAGTGGCATTTTGCTGGTCTGTTTTCAAAAGAAAATCCATTCATTAAGTATTAGAGTTGTGAAGTGTTTTTTTGGGGGTTTTTTGGCTTCTTTTTTTTCCCCCCATCAACTCTTATTAATGAGTGCAGCATAAAACAACTGTAATTTATCAGATAGAAGCAGGGGATAGTACTTCAGTTAACGGTGTATTTTCTGCATTTTCTTTAGTTGTATTTTTGTCTTTTTTGGGGAGGGGGAGATGGGGGAGAACTGCTGTAAGTCATGTCCATGCCCCTTTTTTTTAATTTCAAATAGGAATGGAGGAAAGTAGAAGTGGTAGTATCCCAGAGATAAAAGCTTTAGTAGTACAGTTATTATTGTGTGCTTTTCAGGTATTTGAGGAGTTTTTGAGATCTGGATCCTTATCTCAGAGAGGTAGATGCCCCTTCCCTGGAAACATTCCAGGTCAGGTTGGATGGGGCTCTGAGCAGCCTGCTGTAGTTAAAACATATCCCTGCTCATTGCAGGGGACTGGACTAGGTGACCTTTAAAGGTTCCTTCCAACCCAAACCATTCTGTGATCTTGTTTGGTGTTTTGTTGTTGGGTTTGGATTTTTGTGGGTGTGGGTTTTTTGTTTGTTTGTTTGTTTGGGGTGGTGAGGTTGGTTTGTTTGTTTGTTTTGGGGTTTTTTTGTGGTTTGTTGGCTGTTTGGGGTTTTTTCCCCTACGTCCTTGTATGTATGCATATCTTGTTGCAAAAATATGCATTTAAAATTTTTGTATAGTCTTAGTTTCACATTGAAATTCCACAATTGACTGCTATGCTTGTTACAGTAAGTTCTAAATCTTGCCATAAGGATTTGTATTTGGGAAATTTCCTTTTACACTGAATTTCAGGCAAAATAAAACACTTTAAGAACCTTTTTATCCAGTGCTCTGAATGAGCTGTTCTAATTCACCAAATTAAACAGAAGCTTTCTTACTTTTCTTTTTTAATAATTCAGTACATCTGAAGGGTGCCCGATTGACAGTCTGAAGGTGAAAAGGTGAAAGTTTTCTGTGTTGTCTTCGAGAACAACTACAACACAGGAGAGGACTGTGCATGCTGCCTTAAGGTTGTTCTGCAGCATGCTTTGGTTGATCAAACCTTCCTTTTCACAGCAGTCAATCAGCACAAGCTAATGACAACTATTACTGTGTTCTTTACATAGATGCTTCTTATGAATCATCTGAAATTGCTGTATCACATAACTTTCAAATTGGTATTGCAGGTTTTCCTGCTTGTTTTGAATTCAGCCTGGTAATGCATCTGTACAAGATTCACTTCTTAAGAACTGCATTCTGGTCTTACCTGTAAGAGGATGCAACCTTTTAAAATTACTTTTACCACCTTCCTTTTTACCACTTCCCAAAGTTCCATCAATGAAAGGTGTTGGGAGGGAACTCTTACTGACATGTGTTTTGTCCCCTGCTGTTACCTTATCACACTGACTGAAAACCACCTGGATTGGAATGGTTTTATTTACTGTGGCTTTAAGGGGCAAATGCAAATATTTGTTTCAGTTGACACTAATACTGCTCAGGGTAAGAGAAGGGTGTCCTGATTGCAATCTAGATGGGTTCTTTGTGTATTTCTGTCACTGTGAAATTACTTTCTTGATTTGTTTTCTTTTTTGGCTTGCTCTGCCCTTGTATTTCTTGCTCTGCTTTCCCCTCCTGTTTTTTTTTTTTTGCTACTACCTTAGCCAGCTCTTGTCATCTCAGTTCAATCAGATCCTTGTTAGCATAGCCTTCAGTGAAATTCTCTTGTCACCTGCAGCAGCATCCTTCCTTGTTTGAATCAACAAACCAAGCACCCTGCTGACTTTCACTCCCTCCTTTACTTAGTTCATCCTTCTGAATGCATTCCCAAGTACGCCTACTCTGTTATTAGCTAAATCACTTGGGTTTTTTAACAGTTCTGCAAATGGATTTTCCTAGTCTGAAGCACAGAGAGTGGGGTTAACTTGGTTTCCTCCAGAAAGTTTTTCAAAGTTTCTGTGGAAAGAAAAGAAACATTTAAGAAAGTATTTTATTTAGCATCTGTATGGCAAAGTGGTGGCAGAAAGTAATTATTACTCGGACTGTATTAACAATTTGTCTGCAAAACAGTAAAGTAACAAGAATACTGAGACTGTGGTTCCAGGTCTGGAGTATGTCATAAGGGTGTGTTTGAGAGAACAAAGCATGCTTGGAGGAGTGTACCAGGCTGCAGAGTCTGAATCTGGCACCATCTCCCTCCCATGCAGTGCTACCTTCCCAGCATGGTCCAAGGAGGTAAGTGTCTCCATAACAAAGGTTAGGCTTGGTCCACACTGAGCTGGGGTGTCTGATAACCCTGAAGCCACATGGCTCATCTGTTGTCCAGGGACTGAACTTGTCCCTCAACACTGTTATTTAGTACTGTGCATATAGCCCTTGATGAATTTATGTAGGGAGCCTTCAATGAAAGCACCTCATTTGCTGTCATTCCACATTGGTTTAATGTTGCAATGAAAGAAGGTGTAATCAGATTAAATCCTATGTCACTTACCTTTTATTACAATTAGCAAATTAAGTTGCAATTAACAAATTAAGCTTAGAACAACTGGAACAAGTAGCAGAAATGTGAGTGTTTTGTGGGGAGAAACAAGTGTGAAAATCTGAACAGTTACGATTGTTCTTCATCACCCTGTTCTGAGTAAAGCTGTTCCTTTCAGTGCTGATGTTACAGCACTTGATAACTTTCAAATGAACCTGTTAAGTCAGACAAAGTAGAAATTCTTGATCAAGATTTTAAAATATCATTTTCCCTTGAGCCAATTATAGCTATTAACTGATCCTCGGTGAAAATGAACTCTTAGTTTTTGTGGACTCATGTAAACATTTATAAACATATTGGTGTGCTTGTCACACAGTTGCCTAAATTCTGTGGTTTTGTAATTATTTTCATTTTTTTTATTTCAGTATGTCTTTGCATGTTTTATTCTGAACCATGGTTTAAATCTGTGGACATGAAAAATACTTGCAACAAAAATAGGCTTTGATGATTTCAGTCTTTTATTCGAATTCATTTTAGATCTAATTGGAATGCTAATGAGAGGGATTTCAAGAACATACTATATAAGAAATTTCTCTTTTTTTTCCAGATGGACCATTGTTTGTAAAATTCTGTATGTGTTAATTCTAAAGCTTAGCTGAATGTTGGTATTTTGTTCTTTGTCAATGTGAGTGAAGATTAATTTATTTTTTTTTCTTCTTACAGTAAGCATGTAATCCTGAGACAAGTTGAAAATCACCTCATCTGACCCTGTGGTATTTTAATATTAATTTTGATGTTATAGTTTGAATTCTTGAATTCCAAGATCCTTCCTGCTTTGTCAGCACAACAGCCTAATCCAGTGTCTCACCTTTCTCTAGCAAAGACTGGAGTATCACATTCAGCAATTGTTTCTGTGCTAGTTGATTAGCTGGATTTTAGTATCTCTCTGTCAGAAAATGTGAGAAAAAAAAATTTGAGGCATGTACTTCTCAAAATTTATTTTTCTGAGAGACATCTGCAGTAGGAAATTTTTTTTTTTTAACTTCTCAGTGCAGAAAGGATAAAATGGTCTTTTTTACATTGTTTTACCACTCTTCTGTGTTGCAGTTTCACATAAGATTTTTGGATACTAATTTTATGGGTATATATTTTCCTTGCAAAGTCAGATCCTTTTATATCATCTAGCATATACTTTAGAAAGTGTGGGGTGGAGAAAACTGGCATTTACTGTTCCTCCTGACAAGTATGAAAATAATTTTAAATCAGAAATGTTATTTACAGGCCTCAAAACTTGAACAGTTCAGATCACCATTTCCCAGTTGCTAAAGAATGACTTCTATTTCTTAGGCTTAGGGTTCTTATAAATGCTTCTTCAAAATGTTTTTCTAATGATCTGCAGCTAGATGGAAAATTTCTCAGCTCTGAGGCACACTAACTCTTCTCCCTATACAATAATTTGCTCTCTAGGGAAGTGAGAAAAGTTTCTTAGGTTTTAAAGGTCATAATTTATTCTTTGTCTTGCACAGAATTTTGTGCAATAAAGATGTTTGAACCACAATGTTTCCTCTTCGTAGAGAAGACAAAGACTTCAGAAAAATGTATGTTGATCTACGCATGTAAAAATTACATCCTTTTGCCAAAATTGTGTGCATGTTGCTAATGCATATACGATGTAGGTGAGATCTACAGATGCACAGAAATGCCTTTAGGGTACAGAACTCTCCTTTTATACAGCTTCCCAGCTCTGCAGGATCCTGCTGCATAAAAGCTGAGAGAAGTGTCCTTTCCATTAAAGTACCTTGTTTTTAACATGAAGAAATGGTCTTCCTTACATCTGCAAACTATCCTTTCTTTTCTAAAAAAAAAAATTTAAAAAACCCCTGAACTTTTTTTTTCCTTGAGAAAAAGCCCTGTATTTTCTCTTTCGACTGCTAGAGGGCACTATGACTACACAAGTGAAACAATAGCTGAAAGTAATTTGCTCCCAATTCAACACTTCTGTGATATTTTTCCTGTTTCAGTTCTCATACAAATATTTGCATTTCTTGCAGAAACCTGTATACATCTCTACCATGTCAGCAGAAATTCTATTTGTGAACTGAAACAAAGTATCTCTCTTTGCATTTAGGTACCAATGATAAAACACGACTCCAGGTGTTTAAATCTGAGTACCTGAGAACATTTTTGTGTTGCAACAGGCATGTATCCATCTCCTTTTCTGCTCTGGGAGTTGAATTATTTTTTGAGAAATTAAAATTTAAGTTACAGAATACTTTGGGTAGCTACATCCTGTTTGACAAAGCTTGTCGTAAAAATATTTTAAGCATGCGTTCATGCTCTAGAATAGGGGCTATTCAGTGAATGGAAAGCTAAAACTTATTGCTGGAAGCAGAAATGGCAGATGATGTTACATTTTTATATCAAGTACAAAAGGTATTGCCAGTCTAATATGGTGTGAAGAAATTTCACCACTGTAGCCAGTTATCTTTGCTTTATGGTAGACTCATGTTAAATACATCAAAGAATTGCTATTGTAGCACCACCAACGTAGTGTAACTACATGAAACAATTTTTCAACTGCAATATGAAATCTTGTTCACCCTGGTGTTTCTAATAGACTGTCTGTTTACTGCCTTGCCAGAGTGCATCAGGAAGCTACTGGTAGCCCAGTGTCTACACTGGGAGCTCTGAATGTGTAACATGCACACAAAACACATTTAGGCCAATGACATGCAGGATTTGCATGTGACTCATTCTGTGTTGTTTTCCCTTTCAGTCATTAGTGCAATATCAAAGTGCTGATGTATCACAAATTTTGTTATCCTCCTCCTAAGTCACAAATTCGGCTATGTGGAGATTACTATATGCACTCTTTTTTCTTTCAGGATGAAGATGTATTGTCAACTGTGCATAAACATCATAAAATGCTGAAAAGCCTCTAAGAAGTTGGTATCTTTGAGTACCCTTAAAGATAGAAACTTTCCTTACCAGGAGTGATTGTGAGAAGAGAAAATCTTGTTTAAAAAATTATTTGATTTTATTTATTTCAACAGTCTGTTTTCATTCAGATCTGATAGATTAACATAGGATCATTTAGGTTGGAAAAGACCTTTAAAATCATTGAGTCCAACCATTAACCCTACTCTACTAGGTCCACCACTAAGCCATATCCCCAAGCACCACATCTATATGGCTTTTAAAAAAATGTACTCACTGCTGCCCTCAGATGATGTTTAAAATTATATATCCCCCATGTGCTATTTCTACCAATTTGGTAGCAAGTAGAAGAGACATAGTATGTGCATATGTATTTTGATACAATTTTTAATTATGTTTTTCCATCTTCATTCTCCATGTTAATATTTTACCTTAGAAAACAAAGAGCAGTGTGATACTATTTATTTCCACAGTTCTACAATGTTAACCTTTCTCATTGCTGCTGTTTTCGAAACTTCCCCACAGGTTGTACCATACTTCATGTATAAGACAAAAATACTGTGTAAGGTTAAATAAAATTGCAAGTTTTATCCAAAAAAATGAAAACAGAAATACTCAGTAAGCAGCAAGTGAGCAGGTTTAGAAAAACCTTGCTACAGAATAGAATTGTGTGGTACAGATGTTCACAGAGGTGGACTTTCTACACCTGAGTAATTGAAACCTTGACTGCCTGTCAAACAACTTCTTACAGTGAAGGGAGTTTTTATCTGCTTATGCCTGAAAACTTTGTTTCCATTAATTACTCCAGTGATTGAATGGGCCTGTTTATGGAACCATAACTACTTATCTACTGGAACGTGTTTTAAAGGGTTAATCTTTCTATAGAGAGAATAGAAAACTTCTGACTACCTTTAGAATTCTAAGTCAATAATTGGAGAACATTTGTTTCCAGTATTAGGGGAACACTGGGGTTCCTACAAGCTACTTCTGTTGGGGTCTTTTTTGCCAATGGTAAAATTTCATCAGCTGGTTTGCAAAACTGCCTTTTGGAATCAGGAAAAGGCATTTTCTGATGTTAGAGTTTGGAATTCTTTGTTTCCAGAAACAACATCCTATACATAGTGTATTTAGATGTATTATTGTGATGTAGCTAACTTTTTGTGGGACTATTCTGTTCCTGAAACATGTGAGATGAAACAGCAATAGCAGTAGCCTTTATGGCAGAGGCTGAAAGACAATGTGCCCAGTGCTGGTCAGCAGAATTACTGCCTGACCTGAGCTACAAAATAATTTTTCTATTAGAAACTATGTAAGGAATTTGAAGTATAGCAGGATGACACTGAACCCTTTTTTCCTGTCAATACATAGTGAAAAATTAAGGAACATAAGTCACCACTAAATCTTGTTAACTTTTAACCAGTTAATGCTGTCTGTATTTGCAGTTTTGTGTTGGTGAGCTTCCCACAATATTATTTCACTAAATTTATGTTTTGATAACTAATATTAACATAATTTAAAATATATTCTTCTGTTTTGGTGTTGAATTATCTCTAAAATCCTTTCAAGTGAATTTAAAGTAAGTGCTATTTCTTTTCCATCCTCATTTACTGTAATGTTTTCTGTACTGAAAATACTGATGTATTTGCTTTTGTACTGGCCCTTTTCTGCTAATTTACTGCATACTGAATTTTTTTAAGAGACCTTGCCAGGAACAGACTGAAGAAATATCTTTGTATTAGGCAAATAAGTTATAGAAACTGGAACCTGGAATAATAAAATGATTAACCAGTAACATTCACTACACAGTTTTTAAGATGTCAGTATATCATGCTACAATATTATCTGTAGATAAGCTTTTGTTAAACTTTTAAAGTAATTTGAGTAGGTAATTACTAGTGTTTTAGTAGTCTAAGGCAGGACTGATGGCAGCTTAATTGGCTGTAGCAGTTACTAAAGTTCACATTTTATGACCTCCTTAAAAATATTAATTTAGAAGCTTATGAATTACTCTCTGGAGCCACCCTGAATTAACAGATACTGAGCTATCTTTTAGCTTTTGAATCTTTTTGTGAAATGATTTCTGCCCACTACTGAACTTCAAGTGTTTTTCAATAACTCATTTTCTAGTTACAGAAGTAGTAACTCTTTGATGGCCAGGACTAAGTTGTGCAAAATGTTCTCATAAATAGTCTTGTTCCATTGACAGCATTAATGACCACCCTGGCTGGTCACTCCTGTGCATTGTTTGCACTTGACACAGTAGGTATTTGTGTGATAATGTAGTAACCAAGGAGCTGGGTTATGCTTTTAAAAATGAGGTAGTTCACCTTCCTAACCTCCTTCACTAGGTGGCTGAAAATATGTAGTGGTGGGGGACACTGGGGAAGGAGTGAGGAGCTGTGATCAGTAAAGCTCTTTATCCCATAGCTGTGGTTCAACCTGAGCTACATCCATTGAAAACACCGGTAATGCTGTGCTGTTCTCAGTCGCGTGTGTTTGGCTTCAGCTTTTGGTTTTTCCTTTTCCGTCTTTCCCCTTCCCCCCTTCTTTCCCTTTCCCTTCCTCTGATTCATAGAAGCCAGGGAAAAATATTTAACAAAGCATTTAGGAAGCAGAATGTGGAAGCTGGAGCACTTTCACAGAAGATCAGAAAAGCAACTGAGAACAGAAGCATCTCACTTGCACAGGCTCTGCAGAAACACAAGGCATGTGCTGGTTCCACAATGACCTGCGAAATTGAAAGCTGCATGGCCCTGATTTGAGCTGACTCTCTGTACACATTTGGAAGTCAGTAAAAAGGTAGTCTTAATAGCCTTATAAACAGGGACTTTGCTGTGGGAGCTCTGGCTCCCTCAGTGGTACCAATGGGGTAGGGGTAGGGAGGAAAGGCACCCTCACATGAGTGAAGGATCAGCTCCAAAGGAGATGTGAGAAGCCTTGGAAGAATTTTGTCAGACCTTTTGTACCTTCATTTAGCTTATTATGAGTATAATGTCAAAGGCTGTGCGACTCATGCAACAGAGTAGTACTAATGCAGTAGCATCAGGGTACTTAGGAAATGCTTCCTTCTTCACATTACCATTGTGCAGAAGGGCCATAGTGCTTGCACGTCAGCTTCCTAGGAGAACTCAGGTTTACCAGCTGGATAAAACAGCCCTGAGACTAGGCTGCAGCAGGAAGAGGTCATTGCCTCTAATGGATATCTGTAAACAAACTATACCATTGGAAGGGAACATAGACAATTCTGATGGCATTTAGGGACCTTAGCCAGTCAGGGAACCAAGAAGATAGGGAAAAAGTGGCCTAAATATAGAGATGTACTATGTGCCGTAGGACTTGCAGTTAGGTTAGCATCAGGGCTGGTTTTTTTGAAGTTGGTTGGGTGTTGCTGAAATGAACTACCAATATTAAATTGCTAGTAGGAGGTGCTGAGGCAGATGGAAGCTGAGTTTTCAAGTTCTTGACTAAACAATTAATTATGTGCATGTTTCCTTTCCTACAATCCACCCACTGTCACACCAGGGGGTAGCCTAGTGTTCTGGCCCTAAACCATGACACCTAGTTTGTTGCAGAAAAGACAAGCTTGTTCTAAAATATTTGGGAAACACTGCTAAATCTACAGAATAGGGCAAGGAGATACTGTTTCTTTTCCTCGTGCTTCCACAGATGCTTCCATCTGAAACTTTAAGGTAGGATCCAGTTGAGGATATCCCTGCTTACTGCAGGGGGTTTGGACTAGATGACCTTTGGAGATCCCTTCCAACGTTGGGCATTCTATGATTCATCCAGGATACCTAACAGTTTAGAGAAAACTCACTTTAGTGATTCCTTCTGGATGGCTTAGGAATTGCAAAATTCAGTGATCCTTATTATGAATCTCTGTGGAGTATGTTGTGTAGTCAGTCACTTGCTGTTTTGAAAGACTACCTTTCCAGTCAGTGTTTGTTGCATTCAAAGCTGTTTGTCCAAGTTGGGTAGTTCGCTTAAATGAGTCAAGTAATGGATCTTTCCAGGTATTTAAACTGTTTAACCCTGTTGCCTGAATGAAGAAGTCAGGAAACAGTTACATGAGCAACTTAATGGGCAGATCATAGTTTCAGATGGGAAACTGAATGATGATGAGCTGCTGTTGTAATACAGGAGCAGGGATTCCTCTTTGGTCATCATGGCTGCAGAATAAGCTGGAAGGTACAGGTCTAAACTCCTAGAGTTACATTAATGGGAGCTTGTGTCAATTGAGCCTTTAAAAGTGGACACTTTTGCAGTGGAAAGCATTTCAGTGACTAACTCAAATATTTCTGCAGATGTCAAAAGAATCAACAATCCTGTCTTGCCCTTCTTTCTCTGAACAGACTGGGAACCAATCTGAACATTTGATGTGTCAGGAGCCATACCAAGTACTGTTTTATCTGAGAGAGGATGTGTATGCTTTGATGACTGCTTTCTAAAATCAGGTAATCAAAACCATTCAAAATTAAAATATTAGTATGAAAGAAAAGGTAGACTGTACTCTTACATCTTTTTTGGAGCCCAAAAATTACACCGAAAAGTGATTTTTTACTTTTATCTTCATGGACCTACTGGTCAATTTAAAGAGTTCTCAAAGCTGACAGCCGCACATACGGAAATCTCTAAAATGTACCCACATACCATATATACTGTTACTTGCAAAGATACACAATGCCTTTTCAAGAACTGAACTGTTTTTTCCTTCCAAATGTCTGAACAAAAAGTTAGTAGTCTTCTCTAGCCACTCTGTTTAGTATTATTAGTGGTTGGGGGAATAATGTGTTAGGAAACCTCAGCATGAATTCTATAATTTTGTTTATGAAGATATGAATGAAATTTTGAATGATGTGGCTATCTCAGACCCTCCTGAATTTTACACAAAATTTTTATAGGCCAAAGGACAAGTGATTGCTTATAACTTGCACTTCTACCCCAACAATCAAATGGATGGTTAGAAAAACCCATTAGTTGGAAGAATGGTTGGTGTTCTTGCAACACCAACTGCTCCTACCTGTTAGCACCTTACCTGAAGATTTTGCAAGCTGGTAGACTGTGGTGGCTTCAAAGTACCTTGATGTCATTCAATCATGCTGTGGCTTAGTCTGCTGCCTATCCAGCACTATCACATTTCAGCATATCTTTGTAGCTTTTGCTTTTAGCAGAGCTCGCTGGAGACATAAGTTATTGCAGTGTCTTGTTCCCTGTCTGAATGTCGGTACTCAGCCTCTTAGTCTACATCAATACTAGTAAATTAAACATGTCTGGGACTGTTCTCTGATGCTGAGGCCAACTGGCATGGAACAACTCTCATACACACTATTAGGCTTCAAAATGGGACAACCACATCCACATTATCTGCTGGGAATGTTCTCGGGCTTGGGATAGCTGATCCAGGTCTCTGCCATGCTAAGGCCTGACAATTTAATAGTACCAACAGTAGAGTTCTGGTGCCTATGATATATGTTGGACTTGTTTGTTTTACCAGTTCAGGTGTTGTCTGAGTTGTGCACTCATGCCAAGCTTTGTCTAACAGCAGCAGGTCATGGGATCTAATTCCACTGGTAGAAAGAAGAGCCTTAAGGAAGACCTGTTCTTTGGAAAGAGTGTGACAGCTGAGGACACTGTTCTGCAAGAAATCCATCCTCTCTGGTGATACATGCCATTAGCTGAAAGAGAGAAAGGGTACTTAAAAAAACCCCCAATCCTACTACTTTTGCTAGCATATTAACAAATGGCAATTAGCAGTCAAAAATTTAGACTGTAGTAACCATTGGATTAAAGGAGAAGTGCAAAATACATAATGGTTTTGTGAGATATTGTGAGTTAGAAGAAACCTTATTAAAGTAAAAAATCTTGAAGTAGAAATACACATAGGCCATTATATTAGAACTTTCTTATCATTAGTAGGGTTTTGTTTCTTGAACTATCCACTAATGTTATCAGCCATCTTAAAAATTAGCCTAGCAATAATGTAATGATGGAATCAAAGGGGCAAGCTGTGAAACTTTTCTATCAAGCCTACCTATAGAATTGCAGTTTCCTATAAACTGACAAAGGGAAAGTATAGAGAGATATTTCATCCTTGAGCCCTTTGTGTGCAAGTGTGTTTTCTAGAACAATACATCACCTTATAATTATACCTTATGCAGCAGGATAAAATTCTCTGACCAGATAATTTTTGTTGCCAAATTACTTGCACATATATTGTGAAAATATTTTCTGTGTCTGTACGTGTATTTCATCAGCCGCTCTCCCATCTGTCAAAGTAGAGTGAATGCTTTAATTGCTTAATCAGCTTTCCATGTCTCCCATGCAGGCATAGAAACACCATGGTGAGTTGTATAGTTTACATGGTGGGGCATAAGCAATAATTAGAGGTAGTTTTCCCAACTTTTGTATTCTGGTAGGCAACAAACATGTTGGATTTAGTAAGTTTATAAGCATTTTTATTTACTAGAAGAAGCTGATGTTTTTCTCCTCTCTATTTTTACATTTGAGGATAAAGTACAATTTATGTTCTGGGCATCACCTTGTGGAAGTTCTAAATCACTTCATGAGGCTTTCAGCCTGGCTTATGTCATTTATCCATCAGCACTCAGTCCATTTAATCCAGGCCTCTCAGCTGTACAGACCTAGCTCCTGTTGTGAGTGATCGGCCTGCTTGAGTGCTCCCAGCTTCTCCTGTCACATCACATTTGCATAAAAGAGGACGGATAACCAAATTTGAGCACACAAATGAAAATGCTAAGCGCTGAACCTGTCACAGTTGTTGTTCAACTAATTGTGAAAAATTTGATTTGCTGGCTTTTCACTGTTTATCATGTGGACCCCCTTCTCAAATTTGCCTTGGCTTCTGCTTCTGTACATGTAGCTTTTAAACTCTCTACACAAGCAGCCTACCCTGGGGATTACTTACCTCTCCTACCAGCTTTTAATGTTGGCTCATCTACTTGACTAAATTAGGCCACCATGGCAAACAAACACATAATTAAAAACCTGGGAAAGACAACTGCAGTTGCACTTCTTAAATTGATTTTGCAGTCTATTACTGGTATATGCCTTTGCATTTCACCATTTTATCTTGTCCTGTAAACCCTGAAAATGTCGTTGCTTTTGATTATATATAGAAGGAACATATATTATTTCAAAATGAAAACTAAGGTTTTCTTCTCAAAAGGGAATAGTAAATGAAAACATTCTTATTTCTGAGAACTTTGTGGCAGCCTATTACAGAGGTGCAGTATTCATTTGAAATTAAGTCTCATTTTTGAACTGGCATTGAAAGCTCATGGATGAATATCATTCAAATTACTGTAATTTTTCAAAATTCTGGGTTTTGACTTCGCTTTCAAATGTAAGTGCTGTCATGCTTCTATTTCAGATCACCTTCTCTTAACTATTCCATGTAATCTATGCATCACTTCTTATAATGTATACCAAAAAGGTCATCAATTAAAACAGATGAATGATATGTTGCTTTTATTTATTTACTTATTTTTTGTGAGGGAGAGAAGAGTCAGCCAAATGATTAGATAATCAAAAATGAAAAAAAAAACCCAAAATTCATCCACATATCAAAATCATACAACCCGTTGGTATCAGCATTGATTATACTCTGAATGCTCATAACTATCATCATTGAAGAAGGTGGATGATAACATGGACATAATGGATACAAATCTATAAAGGCTTTTGAAAGCTTCTAAAAACAGCCTAATAAGAAAAGCTGCTATTTAGAAATATACAAACAGTTGATATTTTTCTAGAAGTTCTAAAATACCAAAATAATTGTTTTCAAATGGAAAAAATAACTTGTGAGCAGAAATGACTGAAAGGTTGTTTAAAATAAAATTGCAAACATTTTAAAATCCTTTTTATTTTTTTTATTTCATTTCAATCTATTGAAGGGAAAATAGTCTCCGAAGTAATCTTCATGGCAAGTAGAGTTCACTGATAACAATGGTAGTAGTATGGTTTAATCACTTTCATAAAGTGATCAAGATGTGTCTTAAAACTATAGGATATTTTCATCCATTTTTTCCTCATTATTAAGAGTGATATAATTTGTAGCCTAAACTGACTTACATCCAGGCTAACTATGCTAACTGCTCTTTGTTTTAAATAGCTTTTCTCTCTTCATGACATTTGTTTCCTTGATACATTCACGAACAGCTGTCATGTTGTCGTAGCCTTCATTTTACTAGGCTAAACAGGCTGAACTGTTAAAGGGCTTTGACAAAGTCTGATGTATTTAACTGCAGCAATGTTAGTTACTAATATTCACATCTCAGTTGTGTTGGAGATCACTGTCTTTTACTTCCCCATGAAGTTTTACTCTTTTTCTCATTTTTATGACTGAATTCTACTGTTCTTAAAAATGTAGCTGGAGAAATAACTTACGCTGTACTCTAAACTCACCACATTTTGCTTGTCTGTGATCACTGGAATGCTATCAGTTTTCTTTTTCACATCCTTCCTTCACATAATACTACTTTATCTCCTTCCTCATTAACAGCTTTCCAAAGTTGACATCCTTTCCTGCCCTTTTTCGAGTTTGTCAATGAATTAAGCTAAATACACAAATCATATTTGTAAAATAAATTATTTGGAAAAGACTATTCATTATCTCATTAGGCCCACAGCATCAAGCTGAGGAGCAACAGAAATTAACGAAATGAATTTTGAATTTTTTTTGAAAAGAAAACATTTAAAAAAAAAAAAAGTAAAAACAAAAAAATTTCAATCTGTACTTGACAAATTGCAACTACATTGACAATTGGCTTGATTCTAAAGATAAGTGTAGTAGCAGCTCTTGGTCCAGACCAAAAAGATGTCTTGCAGATTCTCTGAATGTTGTTATATCTTTTAGGTTACTCTGTGTAAACTTCAACAAGATGTTCCATAGTGAGTCTAATATTCCCTCCTACCTTCTCCCACTTGCAAAATACATCCTGATAGCTGAAATGTCCCAAGATATCTTTGTGATTAAAGAGACAGAAGAAAATTTATCTAATCAAGAAAATAGGTACCACTTTCAAATTTAATTTTCTTCATATGGAGAGAACAGTACAAATTCCTTAGTTACCCTGTTCTTCAATAGTGAGGTTAATATCTGTTGATACACAGTTATCTCTTCTTGATGTGCAATGATTCGTCTGTAAAGCTCATAGGTATATTAAAGATGGTACAACTGAATTAAATATTTAGGCTTGTGCACCATATTGGTTTTAGGAAGAACAATGCTTATGGACAAAGATTGTCCTCTCCTTTTTCTCAGATTTTAACAAGAAAACAAGATATCAATTTCTTGCTTTTTTCATAATTTAACTTATTGGAGTATGGAAACTTTATTTTTAAATCCTGGAATATTTTTCAGTCATTAAAAAAATAGTCCTCATCCCTTGTTTTACCTCCTTTACTTCTCATTTGAACTTAGTTATGTGTATTGTTAGATTTGTGCTTAAGCTATGCAAAAAAAAAAGGCAAATGAAGCAACTACAACAGCCACAAAACAAAATATTAACTCTCAGGGTAAGTTTTGCCATCAAAATGCTTATAACAGCAAGATTTAAAGGCATTGTTTGAAAAGAGAAATTAGATTCTAAACTTTCTTCGTTCAGTTTATCTGTCTCCTAAGTAAATGTGAATATGCAGTTTTCCAAACTGGGCTCTTGATGTAATGTCTGATTTATAATTTCAGAAGCTACATTTAAAAATTTCTTCAAGATCTATATACTTCCCTATCCTTATCCATAAAATGTTTTGCTTGGCAAGTCAGAGAAACACAGCAGGGCAAGGGCAAGAAAGGTGTTTAAAATTTTGACCAAGTACTAATGGAAAATGTTTTGCCATATTCCCTCTGCTCTAATAAAATGTACACTCTCCATTTATCATTCAACTAGATAACTATTGATGTTTGATTAAAAACAATCTCCCCTGCTTCTGTAAGTACCTTTGTGTAATTCATGGGGATTTTCTCATTTTCCCAGGTCTGCTTGGGTAAATAAAGGTTTCTTCTCAGCTCAGTTTTTTAGGTTGGATGTTAGAATAAACAAACTTCCATTAACTTGCTTTTTGTTTTGCTTTAGATTGCAAGTAACTTCATCAGCATGTGAGATAGAGATCTGCTCCATCTCTCCCTATATATTTTATTATAGAAATCTGTCCCCCTCCTTCCTGTGAGCTTAGCTCTTGACTATAGCTGGATGCAAAAGAATAAGCACACACAGAAAGGACTAGCGGGTTACGCATACACATCTCCATGGTCTGTGGGTATATGCAAAAAAAAGACATATGTGAAATTGCCTGTTCTTTTTAGGAAAAAAAAAAACAAACCAAAAACTTATTTACCCTATGGGTAAAATGTGTATTGACCTACCGCAGTACAGTATAAGCATGAACAAGGCTACTTTTTCCCCCTTTCTGCTAAATAATAAGGCAACTCACGCTGAGGGTGCACTTAAACTATACCTATAACTCTTGGAAATTCATAGATCGTAAGGCCAAATGGGACCATTATGATCATCTTGCCTGACCTCCTCTATAGCACAAGCCATAGGGTTTCGACAGCATAACAGTATTTGTAATTTCATACGCATTAGAGTGCTATTTATAGGATATATATTGTATTGAAATGACAGAATATTCATTGCTCTGAAATTCTGCTAGATAATATTGCTACTGTAGTGGCATCTATAGGATTTCCATTTAGTACATATTAATAATAAAAAATATTCAAACAGAATTTCAAGTAATTTGCTAAAAATATGACTACATCTAGTAAGCTGATTGTTGGGACAATAGCTGCAAAACCATATGCTTAATGTAAAAATATAGTTGATACAAAATAATCCAAGTAATTTATTAATTACGAAGTACTGTAGAATCTGAAGTCTAATTAAGAAAAGAAAAATTATGACTAATGTGTCCATTGCACTAACTACAGTATTGTAACAACAGTACAGAAAACTAAAAATGTGTGTACTTCTCACAAGACTTACTCTTGTCTTATGCTAAAGCAATTTTTCTTTTGGATTGATATCAAGAACTGTGGTGCTTGATTTTCATTTTTGTGGAACCTCAGATAGAAATGGCTGCTACAAATGGAAACTGATTTTACAGGGTGACTAGGGCAGAAGTAGACATTGCACTGTTACATGTGTAAAGCAAACTGAACTTCAACCCTTGCATTGTAACATTATCATCTTTTCTTTACATGTGGAAGTATATTTCAAATTAATAATTTTTTTAAAATAAAAATGTTAGTCCTTAAGTTTAATTTCCTACCTATCTGAAAACCTGAAAAATGTTCACTGCCTTTTCTATAGGCGTCACTAATGCAGTGTACTACATCGAACAGTCCTAAAGGTCCCAATCAAACCAAACCAGCTTCACTGCTCAAATCTTGGAAACAGTTAATATGCCTGATTTTTAAAGATAAGATCCAGATATCACCCATGTTTGTATTTGCTGCTGGGAAGGGAGCTATAAAAGGGCAATTAGCATTTCTACTGATCATTGGTTAAAATGATTTAACCCACCTTTTAGCAAAGTAATAAAGAACCTTGAAGTAATTACATCATTTTGTTGAATGCTAAAAATGATGAGATAAACCAGTATGGATATCATTAGTCAAAGATGTTTATCTGTGCATATTAAAAGCTTTTAAACATGATCTTGTAGAAAAGCCTATGCCTTTCATATCAGTCCCTTCTAGTCTTCTCTAAAATTGTACAAATTTAAATACATATACAAAGAACTATGCCTTTAAAAAAGCAGATAGAAAACTAAATATAAACACTTAACATAAACTTTCAGGACTCAGTTATCAGCAAAATAACCTGATTTTGTAAAATCTGAAATGTTTTGTTCAGAGAGTCTCCCTGCTATGCCGAAGCTTTGACAAACTCCTCTGACAAGTGCGGGAGAAGGGCTGCATCTTGATGTTTGCATTTTTATCCATTCACTATTAAATTCTCTGAGAGCATAGATAATTACAACATTTAGCTAAAAAAGGTTAGTTTAAAAGCAATTTTTTGGAAGATATTTCAATGGAGGGAAAGAGATCAGGGATGAAGAGACCAATTAACCAATTTTTCTTGGCCTTTCTCTCACATGCAGACACATTCTGTACAAACCCCTGTTTTGATGTATTATTTTAATTAATCCCAGTCTTTTGATTTCTGCAAAAAGAAGGTTAACAAATGTAACAATGCTCGAGAGTTTCTTTATCGTAAAAGACACATAATTTCAAGCATTTAATAAGGTAGATTTATTCTGGGTAGTTTAGTTTGCACATTCACTCAAACAGCCCTCCCCAAAGACAACATTAAAAATGTGATTAGTTAGCTGCCATCAATAACACAAAATAGGAAAACACTCTCTGAAGGGACAGCTTTGTGGAGGGCACTGCACAGTGTGTAGTAAAAATATATGGCCTAATAAGTTTACATTTGCAGGCTCATTTGTTAAAACTCTTGAATTTCTAATTTGTGTCGGAAAGATGAATGGATGGGGCCTCAGTAAAGTGTGAGATTAATACTGATGGATGGGGATTCAGATTTTTGCTAGCCTCTTACTTCTGTACAACCCAGTAGGCAGTTTATGGGGAAAACCAAATGTAAATAAAAAAGAGGACATTATTTACCTTGGTCAAGGCCAATTACCAGTTATATTGTTCTTTTCAACTTTACTGTTTGGATGTAAATTATCCTTATCTAATTATTGTTTAATGCATTTTGGTAATCAAGCCCATACAAAGTGTGATTAGATGCTAAAAAGGACAGACACTCGATGGTTACTTTGAAACACTGCAAATAGTCGAATGATAGAAATGGAGGCCGCTGGGACCTTTAGGTGTGTAAGGTGGAAGAGTAATAATAAAACATATAATAAAAATTGCCCTATACCTGAATCAAAATACATAAAATGAAAACAAGCTGAGGTTAATACAAATAATAAAATAAGTGGGTTCTGCATATGCTGTACACAGTTGATTTCAACAGCTTTCCTTCCATGCGCAGTGCCAGGGCAATGCTATCCAATGCTACCACCATGCTATAAAGAGACAAACAATAGAGATGACAGCAGTATTTCTTACCTGTCTGGCAGAAGATACCTCTGAGCTTGGATGAACTTTACCAACATAGAGAAAGAGGTTCTAAGGTTCTAATAAAGTAAATTGCCAGCTACCTTTTCAACCTAAAATACATAGACGTGCCAGAAAGGCAAGCATTAGTATAGAAATAAAAAAGGAGACACTGGAATGAACAAAATGAATTAATAAAAATGAATGAACAAAAGAAAGGTCGCTGCTTTTATGCTTCTGTATGTACAGTGCCTTTAGATAAAAGTTAATCCGGAATTCTTCAATATTTGTAAAACAACATGTGTTGAAATGTTAGTACAGATTAATAGGGGTTGCTGAATCTGGCATTCCAAGGGAGACAAGGCTACCACAGCTCCAGGCACCCAGCTCTGACCAGTGGCAAGGCTGGGGATGTATTCCCAGTAGGCACATGCACAGATGTATGTATACAATACATGTATACAGATACATGTCCAGTGACACAGATCAACATAGGCAGACATGTGAACACAAATGTCACTCAGGGCTTCATCCTGTTCTTTTTGGCTGATCAGGATGAACACCCATTTGTGGGAAAAACATGCAGTGTGTACCTCTCCAATAGCTGGGCAGGCACACAGCCTGTCCAGTAAATTGCCCCTGCATCCTCTTGTCTGCAGGTCCCTCATATACACTCCCACCAAGGTCACTCAGCCAACCCCAAAGCCCCAGGATCTCTCCAGCAGTTGGACAGGACTCTCCTGATAAGTAGCCATCTTTTCCCATGGTCTTACCCTCAGACATCCCCTGGGTCCTGGGCCACTTTGCCTGTTCACCAGCTAGTTCATAGCCCGCACATCCTACGGTAAGTCCTTCACAATCCCAAAGCACTTCCCTTGCATCTCATAACATGCCCCTCAGCAGTGACCCCCCACTTCATCCAAAAGGTGCTCTGGAGAGCTGCTCCCCTTGCCTCATGGTGATGGGTTTCACCCCCGGGGCTGACGTGTGTCCTGTGATGAGCCTAGAAATCATTAGGTAGGTTTTTAGTTGGGTTACTCCGCTTACCATTGCTCATCTGTGCACCTTTGTGTCTGTGGAGATATTTATCACATACCCTAAAAGACTAGTACCTCTGTGGTCTATAAGTACTGTGTTATCATTCAGCTATAAATTATTGTACATGGTGCAGAAACTACTGACTAAAGTTCTACAGCTGGTATTGATATAGAGGTCAAAATATATGTGCCCAGGCCACTCCTTACTACCTCTGAATCTGTTAAAACATATGCTTATATCCCATATATTCCTTTTATAACTGAAGAAAACTGACAGCTGTTGTTATTGTACAAGTTTAGCTCTAGTTTCTGTATGGCGCATGTATTGGTGTGAGTGCATGTTTAAATGCATATTTATTTGAGAAGGTCATAGAACAATCATGACACTAATATCAAAACAGCCCTTTTGTTGTGTATAAAGCTATTACCTCATTTTTAACTGACTGCAGCTCTACATTCTGGCTAGATAAAGGATCCATTTGTATTACAGAAGCTCACGGCTTGAAATTTGAATTTCATCACTGGAAGCAATTACAGTATCAGTGCAGTCTCTGCATGTAATCCCTCATTTAGTAATTTAATTAAAAACAAGTAGTACCATGAGTGCCAGAACTAATGAAGCTTAGTTTCCAATAGAACTGTGTCACATCGTTGACTGACTTTAAACTGAGCTATGAGCAAGGTTCAGTGTGATTCCCTCCTCTGTTTCCATAATTTCAGGCAATATCTAACTTCCAGTTCAAAAACATTAACTATTTTGTATCTCCACTACTCCTGACATGGGTCAGAATTGCAAGAAGGAAGCAAGTTTGCTTCAGGCAGTTGCGGCAAGAAAAGAACTGGGCATCCAAAAACCACTGCATGACTGCCTGCCTACAGTGGAGAAACACTGTATTTTGTGGGCTAACTCTGCTAAAGAATAACAAAATGGTAGCAGGGAAATTCACAGACCAAAATATGCTATTATAGTAAAGTTTCTGTAAGTTAATTGACAAATCTAGGGAATTTTATCCCCCTGGTTTGTGTTTTCATTCTTCCTATATTGGAAAGAACAGGTAGGAGAAAAAAAGAGTTCAACAAGCTGAAAACAATGGAAGTTGAAGAAGTTCAAACAGACCTATTGCAAGTCTGAATGAGCAGACCATTGACATCTACTACATTCTATGCCTGATTCCTAACTTCCTAAGGTGAAAATGATGCACCCACTAGCATATTTTCTTATGAAAAATGTTAAATGCCTTAATTTCCTCTGTTAAGCAGTATCTGTAATTTCTCAGTTTGGGGGATTTATCAATAATAACTACATTCCTGCACACTGTAAACAGACTAATTCTTTTTTTTAAAGTGTTGAAATGCACATCTGCATGATTCTTCTGAAATTAATCCCTGCTTAACTTGAGAGAAGTGAAAGAAAAATTAATCTGTGTTGTGTGTGTGCATTTGAGCACACTATTTTTGTCACATAGCTAGCTAAGAAGTTTATTCAAACCAATAGCTAATACCATCTCATGGATGGTATTACACATTTATGGATTTAATTCAACAGTATTAAATTGTTGCACCACTTAGAACATAGGGATTATAAATTAATTTATTTCCAATTATTTTATTTAAAAAGGGAAAATATATACAAAAATGTGGACAGAAGCCTCATGATTTAAAGTTATAACAGACTTAGTTCTTTTTAAAATATTAATCCATGGCCTTTTTTTAATTAAAAATTCCTGGTGCTTTGCTTTGGTATGGAAGAGTCTATATAAGAACAAGTACAGGAAACAGAATTGTGACAATAACCAAACAGGCTGAGCATGGATCACCACAGGCCATTCAGCTGGAGGTTTTTACCTGCAGAATGGCTGAGGTGGAATGAAGTAATGAAGAACGGAGGTGTAATAGCAAAGTTAATTTCAGATGTTCTTGTGGTTTTATGGAAAATACATTTTATTGTATAATGCTTATGCTGCTCTTTTGATAGAGCAAAAGTTTAGCAAAGGTTGTTCTGAACTGTGATGACAGATGGGCTTCTGTGCAGCACTCAAGTGTATACCAGGTGATGTTGTTATAAAAGTTCCTACACTTTGCAGGATCAGTACAGAGCCAGTGGTGAATGGATTGGAAACTGGACAGTTGCTCTCAATAAAAATTGTCAAAATTGAGGGTGTAACAAGTAAGACAGTAGACACATAGATTTGGCAGGGGTCTGCATGGGCCAAGCTTGCAAGAGAGAATGCACCCATTAAATATGACAGAGGGGGAAGTTTTGGAGAGGTGTTATACAGTGCACTGATTGCAACTCTTCAGTGCAATGTTTCAGCCACATTGAAATGAACATATACATTTGTTCAAACCAGACACCATACCGTAACATGGGATGTGATGTGGGAGCTGGTACAGCATATTCAGTTCTGATGTCTCCACCCCTGAAGGGTGTCAGAAAAAAAAAGATGTCAGAAAAAAAAGCATACGTTTGTCTGCCTGTTTATATACCAGACCTTACTGAAAAACAGCCATCCAGTCTACAATGGAGAAATTTGATATCAAGGACTGCCAGAACAAACCAATGTGAATATTTACTAGTGGGAAAAAGTACAAACAGTCTAGATTAGAAACACAAGAAATGACAATAGCTTGAAATTAAGTGTAAAATAGTTATTAATATAAACCTTAAATTTAGTGTGAAAACTGTTGGTGCTTTTTTGTTTGATTTATATTTAGTGTTAATGAATCTTTTACTCTAGACACTTGAATTAATGGTTACTAATTACAGAGTTTTATTTGGAGATGCCTCCAAAATTATTTCACTTTATAGTCTCTTGAGACAATTGCTTCTGGTAAATTTTTATTGATGACAGCACATTGGGACCAAAACTAGACATCCACTGTCTGTTGTTTTGTAATGTAATTACAACTCTTGAAAAAATAATTGAAGACATTCACATTGATACATTCAGAAAGGCATGCATTCAAGTCCATGTAAATTCAAAAAAAGTTGTAGTCACATCTTTAACAGTATACACGGATTTTAATCTCTACTCATTTCACCAAGATTTAGATAGGTTCTTGAGGGCTTTGCTGGTAAGAGGCTAAATATAAACTTTTTGTCTAGCACTAACAATATCACAAATGTTACATTTTCAATCTGTTAACATTTAATAAAGTTTTAGTGATGGTGAATGCATGTTTTCAGATCCGACAAGGCAGAATTGTGTATCCCATCATTCTAGTCTTGCCTGCATGGTTTTTAGAAATTGTTTATTAAAATGAATTCTCTGAGTATTCTCTGTGTGACTGATCAAAAATGTAGTTCTTCAGATTAGTTTGAAAGAAACAAATTGTATTTTGTATTGCATCATTTTAAAATTCCCTAAACCATCTATAACAGCAAGCTGTTTAAATGGGATACCAGAGATAAAAAGGATCTGTTTTTCCACGAAATAAACTAGTTGACATTGCTATGAATTATTTCTACACCACTTTATTCAATGAAACCACAGTGCACCAAGACATTCAACTGTGGAAAAAAATTTACACCCTAACCTTACAATTTAGATGAAGTCATATATATAAAACTCACCACAGACCAGGCTGTCGTGGTTTAACCCCAGCTGGCAGCTAAGCACCACACAGCCGCCTGCTCACTCCCCCCTGGTGAGATGGGTGAGAGAATCAGAAGGGTAAAAGTGAGAAAAGCCAGGGGTTGAGATAAAGGCAGTTTAATAGGTAAGTCAAAAGCTGTGTGAGCAAAGCAAAACAAGGAATTCATTCACTCCTTCCCACTGAGAATCACAAAATGATTAGCAGAGTCACAAAAATTATTAGAGGGCTGGAGCATCTCTCCTATGAAGACAGGCTGAGAGAGTTGGGGTTGTTCAGCCCGGAGAAGAGGAGGCTCCAGGGGGACCTTATAGCGACCTTCCAGTACTTGAAAGGGGCCTATAAGAAAGCAGGGGAGGGTCTTATTCACAAGGGTTTGTAGTGAGTGACAGGACAAGGGGTAATGGCTTTAAGCTAGAACAGGGTAGATTTAGGTTAGACATTAGGAAAATGTTCTTTAATATGAGGGTGATGGATCACTGGAATAGGTTGCTCAGGAAGGTGGTGGAGGCCCCATCCCTGAAGACATTCAAGGCTAGGCTTGATGAGGCTCTGAACAGCCTGACCTAGTTAGAGATGTCCCTGCTTACTGCAGGGGAGTTGGACTAGATGGCCTTTAGAGTTCCCTTCCAACCCAATACTTTCTATGATTCTATGATTGATTCCATGATTGATTCTATTGTTCAGCCATCTCCAGGAAAGCAGGGCTGCATCACACATAAATAACGGTTATTTGGGAAGACAAGAACCATCACTTTAAACATCTCCCCTTTCCTTCTTCCCCCAGCTTACATGCTGAACATGACATTATATGGTATGGAATATCCCTTTGGTCAGTTTGGGTTAGCTGTCTTGGCTGTGCCCCCTCCCAACTTCTTGTGCACCCCCAGCTGGTGGGGTGGTGTTGGAAGCAGAAGAGGCCTTGACTCTGTGTAAGCACTGCTCAGCAATAACTAAAACATCCCTGTATTATTAACACTGTTTTCATCACAAATCCAAAACATAGCCCCATACTACCTACTATAAAGAAAACTAACTACTCCAACCAAAGCCAGCATACAGGTTATGTCAAGTGTGAGTTTATTTGATTGGTTTTGCCCAGAAACTATTTTAAAAAATCAAATTCAGAAATAAAACCACCCTCTTCCTTGTTTTCTTTTGTTGGCACTCATGGTTTGCAGTGACAGAGTGAAAAGTTTTCACAGCCTTCTCCAGACGTCATCCATACTGAGCTTCAGTTCTGGTAGGACTTTTCAGTACTCCTCCTCTTCTATACTCTAGTATCATTTTAGTTCTCATTTCTCCCATGCACTGCTCATCACTCACTTGGGGTCAAGGAGGAAAAAAGACCAGAGTCTTCCAAGAAATTGCAAGGTCAGTAGAAACTCTTATACAAAGCCACTGGAATTCACAAGAAGTAATGGTTCCTACAGAGCCAATCAACTGAGTTGCATGTGCCAAAAGTTCATTTCTCAGCTACCTCTTTTACACAGAGTTGGTGAGTACGCATGCTTTATTTACAGAGACCTCTGGCTGCAGATCAACTCTTTTGTGAAGCCTTAATATAGCTTGAGGAGACTTGCTTTAGGCTCTTGTTTTAAAAGTGTGTCACCAAATGTGGCTTCAGAGTTGCATCAAAAATGTGTGATGAGGAGCTGTAGATTCATGAGTTTCCACAACAATAGTGGCAGGAGAGGGCAAGTACAATGACCTTGGCTTTTCTGCTTGCCTGAATGGTATGTTAGCTAAAAGGTGGGTATCCTTCTCAAAAGTTAAACCTATTAAGCAGCAGAACTGAGGCTAGCTGGTTACATTGTTCTTCATGAATTTTATGCAGAACAGGTGTAAGTTCTGTAATGAATCCATCTGCAACTGCTTTCAACTCTTCTCCAAGAGGATGACATTCCCGTGTATGTTCATCCACATTTGCAGCTCAGATGGATCACTGCGCTTGACATTTCAAAGACTAAAAATGATCTAAAAAATAAGCACACTGCAATAATTCTGAAGGCTGATCAGCCTTTTAATGTTGTGTCACTTGACTGTTATTTTGTAAATTAGGCAGCGATTTGATTCTTTATCAATTTTTAGTGGTGTTTAACATCACCTAACTCATGAAGAAGGCAGCATCAGTAGCCTGAAATGTAATGAAGCTTTTATCTAGTTGAGAAACAATGACAAGTCTTTCAAAAAATTTGGGATGACTTAAGTACTCATGAAAGAGATGCTGATGGCATTAGCTAACACAGATACCCTGCCAGCATGCCTTCTCAGCTTCCAGGCACAGCTCTGACAAGTCCTCTCCATCTGCTGGCAGCATTTTTAGTAAGGGGCATTTGCTTGAGCTGCAAGTCTTGTGAAAAAGGGGGAATCACATCAAAAAAGTGATGCTGTTCCTATGAATCTGGGATTTATTTTCTTTTCTTCAGGTCTCCAGTAATGGAAAGTGCATTCCCAACACAATGAACAGGGAATTATTTTTGGTAGTTTCAGTAGAGGGCAACTCCTTAAGTCCCAGATTTGAGGATTGTGTGTAGTTCTATTAATGTCACTCAGCCATTGTTGCCAGTAGCCAAAATTGAAGCAGATAAATTGGTTTTTGTTTGTTTTGGTTTTTTTTTCTTTCAAGGCTTTGCACAATGTAATAGAATTTTAAAAAGTTTTTTTCAGATGTTGGAGGAGTTCCAGACCCTAATACAAAAACATGTGAGGCATCACACAGTACATGTGTTTATAGAAAGAAAGTTTGCCTAGAAAGGGAGCCCAGATGCCATTCCTAAAAGTGATAAGACATTCTAAACGCTTCTGCAGACCTTCATTCCCAGAGATATTGAAAACTTCACTCAGAGCTATCCTGGCGCTATTGTTCATTACTTTTAAGCAATTTTGTCAGTGGCAGAAACAACTCCGTGCAAAGCTTTCAGCACAACACATTAGTAGTGAAATTGCTGTCAATATATTTTTCTTTTGAGTTGTGCTTTCTTGGAGATAAAGAGTGTGTTTTGTATTAACTTAGTTTAACATTACATTTATCATTTAAATTAAATGACCATAGGAGAATTATTTTGTGGGAGGCAGCTGCGTCTGTGGTAGTGTGGAAACAATCTGGGTTGCTTGAACTGATTATAATTTAAAACAGAAAAGGTGGTTTTGAGGTCTCTGGAATGGACAAGCAAATAGAATATGGATTTGATTAGAAATACAGTACACAGTTTACTCTGTGTTTAAGTTACAGGAGATGATGCAGTTGATTATTCTTCAGTAAAATTGTTAATGCGAGCCATCACCAAGTAAGTTAGCTTTTCTAAAAAAGCAAGATGATAATCCTCCTTATTTTTACAATTTTATCCCGTAAAAGGGAAGTTTAAACCCTTTATGCTTGTATTGTCAAAACAGTTCCTGGCGTCTCAGACTGAGTTCTACTTTAAGACAGAAAAGTCTTATATGAATCATTATCATACTGGGTAGACAACATCTGAACAAAAAACCTGAACCAAAAGAGGTTTTCTAAACCAGGAAACATCCCATGTATTTGATGAAGACTTATAGGAGCATTTAGGACTTGATGCAAAAAAGGCAGATACTGGCCTCTCTTACACCTGTGTACACCCAGAGGACACTACTGAAATCCATCAGGGATGAGGATGCAACTCCATGCAGGCCAGTAACTCCAGGACTCGGTCTCGGTGGCAGTGGCACACCTGATTCTAGTCCAGGTTTGCTCATAGTGTACACAATTCTTAAAAGTGCTCAAATGTACTTTCTCTCCAAAATGGTAGAATAATTACCTGTGGGTACTGAATATTAGGAAGTACATGAGCAGCAACTAATTTACTACTGGTATTATCTAATAATTATCTCTAGATGAAATTGCAAGGCTGCAGTGTTTTTAGAGCCCATTTGTGACCTATAAAATACAGGTTAAAACCTCACATTCCACCACTTGCTTTTGCAATTATTACTGCAAACGATGGGATAGTAGAAAGCAATCACCAGGAGAAGAGATCTTTTAACTGCTATCATTTCTAAAACTAATCAAAGAGAAGAACTTGCTTAAAATCTTGGTATCCATCTCATTTTATTCACTAGCGAGACAACATAAATGTAACTTGTAGTAGTAGCAATCTCTCTTTCCAAATCAATCTTCTCTCTGAATAATAATATAATTTTTCTACCATAATATAAGAGACAATAAGACAGGGTTTAAGCTCACATTTAGAAAGGAAATTATGAGGCTAAAGCAAGGATCAAATCAGGGTAAGATGGCCTTCTAGAAGCATATGGGGGTAACTTCTGAGTGCCAAAAAGAGCTATGTCATAAAATAGGTTTTTCTCATAATAAATGTACACAAGAGATAACAGTAGTTTCTTCTGTTGATTACAGAAGCAAGAAGAAAGTTTTCCCACATGAAAAATGAAGGCAAACACCCCAAAGGAACAGAGCTTGTCAAACACATTACAGAAGATATGTGCTATCTAGTCACTCTTAGTCATCTTGAACAGTATTGAAAGTTCAGGAAGACTGTACTAGTCCTAAATTTTTGCAATGAAAATGAAACAGTCAGGGAATATGACCTTTTTTTTTTTTTTTTTTTTTTTTTTTTGTGACTAAATTGAGATGAGTCATTTATCTAATTCTCAGGATAATAAGAACAAACAGAAAATCTTACACCAGTTGCTGAACCTCCTACAGGGGATATTTATGCTTTTGGAACACTCATACAGGGTAAGATCCAGAGAATGTATCTTGGGAGTCAAGACACAGTCAAGACAAAGTTTAGGAGCAAAATTCTTCTGCCCTATTTCTGAAGCTAATTTTCACTGGATTCAGTAAGATTCAGACAAGCTACATGTAAGGTCCGAAATCTGTTTTAAATACAAGGTGGGCTGCAGGCAAGGCATGAAAGAGATACATCTGAAACAATGAAGAGAATGCATAAATACACAAGTAAAAGGCTATGAGTAGGAGTCATGTCGACTTCCACCAATAATAGCCTTATATAACCTCTGATGACCGGAAACAAAAGATTATCGCCAAACTATTTGTGTAAAAACCAAACCAAATCCAGTCGAAACTAAACCAAGCCTTCCCCCCACCCCCACCCCCCACCCCGCTGCCCAACACAGACGTATATTCCTTCATGGAAGCGAAGTGCAGCTTCTCTTGCCGTACTGCATTCCTATCACTAAGTGGCAGTATGTTAAAGTATATATACAGACAGCACCACCAGTAAGAGCTTGCAAAGCCCTTTCACCTTGCCCATAACCTAAAATGGCTGCATGCCAACATCATGTCTTTCCCCGACTCCACAGAAAACTACTGACCTATTGATTTAAGAAAAAGTTTCCCATGTCTCCACCTTTTGAGATCAAAAGTAGTTAGAAGAAACTGTCTATGTAGTATAGCAACTTTGAAAATGGATTCATGCTTCTTTCTTTTCCCTTTAAGACCTTTCCTATAACTCAGTATAAGTTTAAATGCAAAGACCTGTGTTTGTGATTAGCATCCAGATCAACCCACTGGCTTCAATGTTCCTACAATAGCTTGATCTCTTACAATAAATTCTGGAAGAGGAATTAACAGAAAAATGAAAGAACAGAAGCATTGAAACTGATTCTTGGAAGTAACTATAATGTCTATTGACCTTACTGGGAATGTATTTTATGATAAGATCCCAGGTTTCTCAGGTAAGATGATACAGGTAGAGTCAGCAGGGACCTGCCTAGTTTGTGTAGCACCTACTTCTGCAGAAGAGTCTTGTGCTAATGTGTCTTAAAAAACACCTCTTCTTGACTCTTACGAAAACAAAATCCTTTGGTACCCATCCAACATTTTGTTGATAAAGTGTATAGGGATAGGTACAAGCAGAATGGCATACTAGGAATTCTGATTTTTTTATTTATTTTCCCCAGAAATACACCCGAAGAAATCATTTAATGTAGGGGCCCGGTTGTGACTGAAACACCCGTGACTTCTCTGCAGTTTCTCATATGATCCTATCTCTACCTTCTTTCTTGAAACCTCTTTGGTTTGAACATAGCTCAAAGGAAGAAGGCACTTTTGTTACGTAGTTCACTGTAGCAAGCAAGTTTGGCAGAGTAACACCCGTCTGCAGCATTAGATACCAGAATACAGTGGATAGAATTCTAGAGTCATTCCAGATGGAAGAGACCTTCAAGATCATCAAGTCCAACCTTATTCCTAGTCCTATCAAAACCCACTAAACCATGTCCCTAAGCACAACATCTACCCAGCTCTTAAACACCTCCAAAGATGGTGACTCCACCACCTCCTTGGGCCAGCTATTCCAATGCCTGACAACCCTTTCAGTAAAGAAATTCTTCCTAACATTCAGCCTGAACCTCCTCTGGTTCAACTTTGGGCCATTTCCTCTTGTTCTATTGCTTGTCACTAAGGAGAACAGACCAGCTCCTGCCTCTCCACAACTTCCCTTCAGGTAGTTGTACAGAACAATAAGGTCTCCCCTCAGCCTTCTTTTCTCAAGCCTAAACAGCCCTAGGTCCTTCAGCCTTTCCTCATAAGACACATGCTCCAAACCCTTTACTAGCTTAGTATCCCACCTCTGTACCCTCTCCAGCACCTCAACATTCTTCTTGTAGAGAGGGGCCCAAAACTGGACACAGTATTTGAGGTGTGGTCTAACCAAAGCCAAGTACAGAGGAATGATCACCTCCCTGCCCCTGCTGACTACACTATTCCTGATACAGGCTAGGATGCTGTTGGCCAAGAAGGCCACCTGGGCACACTGCTAGCTCATGTTCAGCCTGCTGTCAACCAAAACCCCCAGGCTCTGCCTTTCAGCTCTCCAGCCACCCCTCCCCAAGCCTGTAGCGCTGTTGGGGGTTGCTGTGGCCAAAGTGCAAGACCCAGCATTTGGCCTTATTGAAACTCATGGAACTGGCCTTGACCCAGTGATCCAGCCTTTCTAGATCCCACTGTAGATCTTCCCTACCTTCAAGCAGATGGACACTTCCACCCGGCTTGGTGTCACCTGCAAACTTACTAAGGGTGCACTCTATCCCCTTATCCAAATCATTGATGAAGATGTTAAACAGGAGTGACCCAAGTACTGAGCCCTTGTGGACACCAGTCGTGACTGGGCTCCAACTGGATTTGACTCCATTGACCACAACTCTTTGGACTTGTCCATCTAACCAGTTTTTCACCCAGGAAAACGTATGCCCCTCCAAGCCAAGAGCAGTCAATTTCTCTAATAGAACACTGTGGGAAACACTGTCAAATGCCTTACTAAAGTTAAGATAGACAACATCCACAGCCTTACCTTCATCCAACAAGTAGGTCACCCTGTCATAGAAGGAGATCAGGTTTGTTAAACAGGAACTGACCTTCATAAACGCATGCTGACTGGACCTGATCACCTGATTGTCCTGCATGTGCTGCATAATGGAACCCAGGATGATCTGCTCCATCAGCTTCCCTGGATACAGTGACTTCAGTGAGAAGTTTTGCCAGGCAGTGAAGAAGAGGTAAGAAAAATGAAGAAGAAAGGAAGTGATAACTAACAGTTGTGTCTGAGCCATTGATAAAGCATGAGCAAGCATCTCAGGCATCACCTGCAGCATCACACGTGTTTCACACAGGCCCATGTTGAAGCAGACCTGCCCAAAACACTCACATGACAATAGGCACTTTCTCTAGTGTCGTTAATTACTCCATTACTCTTAAAAACATAAAAAGAGTGATATTACCTGCTTAAACTAGATAGAAAGTGACATGAGGCCAGGGACCCCTTGTCTCTGGCACTGTTGTCATATTGAACTCAATGAGAACATGACTTCACTGGCCATTCACCATAGTTCTCAACTGCTGGTCCTCTGAAGACTTGTGCTTTTAAAATTACTTGCCAGTTGTAATTTGCTAGCAGTTTTTAACTTTTCCTATCTATAGCTTCAGTAGGATAGAAAAAACTCTCAATTAAGCTTTCTGAATAAAATATAAACATTTAGAAGCAACACTACTCAAGCACTGATGAAACCTGAAACAGTACACACAAGAGAAAACTTCTGCTCTCTGTTTGCAAGCTAAAGTGCCAGTTGGCTGAACACATTTGCATAGAGGAGACAGGAAGGGAACCTCAGATGGGTAACAACAGGGGCTTAATAGTCACCCTCTTCCACCCTCATCTCCTGTAATGCCTTTTTGTCCTTCCCTGTCTAATCTGGTTCTCACAAAAAGAATGATTTCTAGGATTGTCAAGTGTTAGGTTAATGATTGGACTAAACAATCTTAAAGGTCTTTCCCACTCTAGGAAATTCTGTAATTCTGTGATCTCCTTAACACTTTCAATGTCTCCCGCAGGTATTAGGCACAAATTCCCACAGATGCTATGTCTTGCTCCACATTCACTTGGGGAGGGTATGGAAGGGAAACAGAGAAGATAGTTTTTCCAGAAATTATGCTTCTCTTGTCCATCTAAGAGGACACAGGAATCCTGCAGCATGCTCTTGTATGAAATTTCTATGGCAGGAAGATATCCTGATCCCTCAGAGACTCCAGCTGCTACCAGCATGGCATGGGAGAGGAGAAACTATCTAGAAACCTGCATCTGTAGTTGAGACTCTTTATATTCTTTTTTGTTAAGGCTTTGGGGTGTGGGTTTTTTTTCAGATTTAGATGTAATTTTTTCCACTGAAGTTTTGGAATGGACTAAGAACCACAGAATTGGTCTAGCAAATAATTTGGGACAAAAAAAAGCCTGAAAATATTAGAGGATCTAATTATTTTCCAAAATTCTTGACTTATTGCAATTTTATTGATACTCTTAAAAGTACTCAAACTCTTAACCTCTCAGATCAACAAAAGACAAACACAATTATTTTCTTCAGCCCGAAATGCTATCCTTTATCTGGTTTCCCAAGGACATGAAACTCACATGATAGTGTTCTGTGATCATCTATGTATGTATACATTGCCATGGATGAATGCATATGTATCTGTCATCCTCACCATAATGATTTCAAATGTTACCCAATTTTTACTCCACTTTTTTTACAAATGTTGTAAAACTAATAAGTTATAAAAATTAGTAGGAGTTCTTATTCCTGTCCAAGAGGAGAGAAAGGCTGCAATGGAAGCAGTGACACTACAGACAATTTGCATGAGAAGTGAGCCTGAAGATGTAAATTGATAACAAATGAGGTATTATCTACTCTGCTGATGGAAAATCTACCAGGTTTTTGGAATTTCCAGAAAACCAATAGTTTAGTTCTTTGAGAAGGAAATCTTGGCTATAAGGTATCTTGAGACCATTTTGTCTTTCATGGATATGGTTACCTTTCCTATCCAGAGCACCATGAATGTTACTTGTGTTTGACTTCCTTTTAGAACCAGTAAAATGTCCTTAAATATAGAAAAAAATCCTATTAACAATGCTGACAGGCTCACTTCCTCCATATCCCCCCCAGGACCCTGTCTTTTATTCTAGTTCAACTCCCAGATAAACTTCTCTCACAACAGGGTTGCTGATCTACCAGCATCAAAGAATAACAATTCCTGGCAGAGGTCTTCCAGTTTGGAGCTCTGCCTCCTACTTCAATTTTTCCTATATCTGCAGCATTGTTTTAAACATGCTTCCTAGATAGAAATTTTTCCATGCTCTGTGTTTGCATGAACACCATGACTAAAATGTTGACTACATTTCCCCATGGCCACACCTCAGCAGCGAGAAGCTGATGCTTCTCACCAGGGAGTTCTTTAATGCAGAAAGAAGCCTTGTGGTACTAAACCAGTTTATTTGGGGGATAAGGGACAGCCTATAACCACAGGTCACTGGTTAAAGTTTTCAATACACTGTCTTGAGAGAGAAATTGTCTTCCCTTGTATTTCCGACACTTCTTCCAGTCCCTTCAATTCACATGCTGTTCTTTCCTTCTAAGAGTTGGCCTTTTCTCTTCCCATTCACCTCTCTAATTAACAAGCCTCCCTCCCTCCCTCCCTCCCCCCCTCCCTCCCGCCATTTGATACTATGCTACCAATTGGCAGACTGCTTGCCATCAAAGCTCTGTGTGTGATTTAGGGAGGTCTGATTTCCAGCTCCATGAGGTCAGCACAGATCCATTCGATATTCTTCAGATACCAAGCTGGCTCAGTCTTCTGCATGGAACTGGCAGAGAGATGTTCCCTCCCTCTCCTCTTCTTTTTATGTGCACATTAAAAGTATCCATGACCAAATCAAAAATTGTGCAGCTGTTTCAGTAGCTGCAAAACTGCTTAGAATGGAGAGCCCAGAGTATAGAGAAAGAGACCTTTGTGAATTGAACACTCTCTGAACTAACTTGTTTGTGAAAAGCCATGTATAATTAAAGCCTCGCTTGTTAGTGAATGGAGCCATACTTAAATACACCCAATGTATATCTTTATTTCCAGCTCAAATCTTTTTTGGGATGTTTTCCAGCAATGTGTATTATGTGGCTTAAGCAACTGCAGTGCATCATCATCATCATTCAAACAGTGGAGCTCCCTGCTACATTATGAACATCTTTCTCCTAAAATACTTTTTGATGGACTACAGTACAGCCAATCTAGACCTGAACTGCATAATAAATGGATGCTATGATTCCTCTAATGGCAAGGTCCTTTCCCCCACTGCAAATGGAGATGTAATTCAGATACACACAATCTCACCCTTTGCATGCTGAGAGACAAAATAAACAGCAACATTCATTTGTCTTTTTCTATCTCCCCTACCAAAAAGTCAACTTCCAAAGAAAATGTTTACCAAAATATTTCCCTAAACAATATGAATAATATTTTAATGGGCCACTTACTTAGTTAGTATCTAATTAAATTGTGCATCGTGAAGAGCGTATTCAAATCACTGTGGTATTGTGAATAAGGTTTCAATAAAAAATACAGGATAAAAGAAATCTGCAAAATAACCACCATTAAACTAATGAGTAAAAATTCAGCAGCTATAATAAAATCCACCAGAGAACAAATAAACTGCAAACAACAATATTACCAAACAGTATTAGTCAGGTTTCATCTTGTTCCCTCATGCATCCCTGCACAGAACAGGAAAAAAAAAGAAATACTCAGAGGAGAACATTTTGATGGAAGTGAGGGCCAAACACAGATACACAGAGAGATGCAGTAAACACTAGCAGCTGCATGGCTTAAGGTACCAAATAGTATAAAATCTCTTAATTAAAAAATAAATTAATTGTTGTGAGTATATTTCTCTTGACAGAGCACATTTATGCTTCCACAGAATGCAATTGTTAACACATTTAAAAAATAAGCTCTCTGACAGTTACACCTGTAATATAGGGGGTAATATTAAGAGCAAGGAAGTAAGCAATCAGTGTTCCTCTTTCATTTGAACTTGGGCTTATCACACCCCACCTGGATCCTATAAATATTTTCCTAAAGGTTGCTTGGTTTCTGCACTGCTCCACAACCCACTCCAGCAATACACATCCATAATACTAAGCTTGAGCTGCTCCACTGAAATCAATACTCACGTGCCTAAGTGCTTCACTATAAAAGGGGCTGGATGGCTATAAGGCCATTGCCCTGTCACTCCTTGCAGAGTGATTTCCCTGCTGTGCAGTATAACTCTGTAAATGTAATCTGCTCAGTATACCAAATAAATATCTCTAACGGAACATTCACCTAGGGCTTATTTGTGATGTGTGTGAATGTTATTTATTAGAAAATTTAAACATTATTGCAGCCAATTAGAAAAGCACTTTTTGTTACTTGCAGCCTCTGCTGCTGCCAGGTCCCCAAGTCCTCCCCCTTGACACCACTGTTATATACTGGCTCACTTAACAGGCAAAGTGAGCAAGTGTGCCCAGCTCTGCAAAGATGCTCTGTAATCTGAACTCCAGGTGTGTCACTAATCTGATTTCAGCTGTTGTGCTTGTGCTTAAAATCAAGCAGGCATGAACACAAGTATTTACAGGGTCCAAATTTCTATAGATTCATAAAAATTAGGGCTTCACCCAGCAGAAGAGAAGGGTTCACTCCCCTGAGCTTTTGCTGCAACAAAAGAACCATATTTCTTGAAGAGTAAACCCCTGTCCTCCAAATTACCAGTTTTTGAGATGTTTTTCAGTCCATGTCCTCTTGGTCCACGTTTGGGCAAAGTGCCGAACATGAATTCTGGAAACATCTCTCCATGTATATAGGTTTGCTGCAAGTAAAGCAATACTTCTTGAAGAATTTCACTTACATTGCTGTTTGAGCTTTCTTTAAATGTCTGCTTCTTGGAGAGATAGGAGAGGCTGACAATCTGTGAATACCTTGTTGTAAAATCCCATAAAAACTGCAGATCAATCCTACAATTTAAATACACAAAACATATATTTTGTTTTGCATATCTAAATTTTAACCTCAGACATATAGATAAAAAGTGAATTTACATGTTGGGTTTCTCAGAAAACTTTTAAAAATCAAGTAATTTGGATGAGGGCTTGACCTAAAGAAGATTATTTTCACACCATATTCATGTGTATTTATTGTCTCCTCTGAAATGGTATTTTGATAGCAAAATGTAGACGGTTTTGACTCTAGCTACCAGCTCACCAAATCAAAAGTAATTATGGGGTAAACTTGTATATCTTTAAATCCCAGACTCTACCTACAGAACCTGTAGAAACAGAGTATTGAAAACAGTCTGCTTAACACAGACACTTAACTTTGAACTTTCAATATGAGTGACATTCCTAAGCTGCAGACACTTCATTCGCCAGTAAAGTCAGTAGAAGGGTGGAGATGCTTTCAAATGATCCCAAAGGAAACAAGCTTAAATTTATCTAAATTTGGATGTAATCTCCTGCCTTTTGAGACCTTGAAAGACATACACTGCTTTCCATCAGTGGACCTAACTATTCCAGTGGACTGGGAACAGCTACCTAACTTAAGAGGACTACTTTGCTCCGCAGGTTAAAATTAAGTCAAGTGTGAATTAATCCTGCTTCAGGATCTGAGGTAGGTGCTGGGCAGTTTGCTCCTGCTCATTGTTGAAGCTTTTGTTCACTGTGCCTGATGCTGCTGGCCAAGGGGTCAAATTTAGACCGAGGGCACAGAGAGTAGGAACAGGATTACTATGGATACACCCAGACTGATTGATCACAACTGCTTGTTTACAAAGCCAAATATGTACATTAATTTGTTTAGTAACAATTCTGCTTGATAAAATAAATCAAGATTTACTGCATATAAGAGAAAGACATCATAACTAGAAGTGCTTACTATTGGTGACAAACTTAACAGGAAAAAGAATATAAACACAGCTGAAAGCATATAAATACATGTCATAAAATATACAAGAGTAGACATATATACATATTTATATAAGAGCAAAAAATGAAGGATGAATGCTCATCATCCCCAATTTCTGAATTCATACTATCTTTAGCTATTTTTCACGTTTTTTATTTTTTCTTTCCTTTTTTTTTTTTTTTTAAATGTTTTTTTAACTTAAATTTAGTTACGTTTTCCAACTCAATTTTC
>JAAGNO010002377.1:92032-104841 GCA_033439905.1 Ceryle rudis
GAGATGAGCCGGTTGGAGCCAAAATGGCAGTGTTTATTTGCAGACACGAATGACCGGCTTTCACCACAGAGAATGTAACAAAATTCATCTCATGAATCCAGATGGGAGCAAATAGGACCCTGAATTTTTTTTTTTAAATAGTTATTTAACTTAAATTTAGCTGAGTTTTTCAACTCAATTTCCTGATTTAATTTTCCATGAAACATACTATGCTAATTTGAATCACAATTGGTTTATTCTTGTTATAATATGTCCACATAGCACTGAAACAACTCCCCAGCACTGCTGAACAATGGCAGAGGTAATGTTATAAACCTCTTTATATTACTTTTCATTAATTATTTTTCAGACATGTAGGTCTCATTCTTCAAGGATTTCCCTGACCTGTTACCTTGCAGTAAACAAGGGTGAAGAAAGATTGGAGAGCTGGTGAACTTTGGTAGGATGTATCAGCAGAAAAGTTGTCCCTCCTTACTTAGTAACTTGAAATTTAGGACATCGCAGGATATAGAAGCCCTAGGTTCAGCTCACTCTTCTGTCTGAAGATATTTGACTATCAGTCTCTCACTGCTGTGGGGACTGGTTTGACAGTATAATAGAATCATAAAATCATTGAATCATAGAACTGATAAGGTTGGAAAAGACCTTCAAGATTCCAACCTTCTATCTAATACCTCCATGACCACTAGACCATGTCCTGAAGTGCCTTATCTACACATTTTTTGAACACCCCAGGGCTAGTGACTCCACCACATCCCTGGGCAGCCTCTCCAAGTGCTTAACTTCTCTTTCATTAAAGAAATTTTTCCTAATATCTATTCTGAACTTCCCCTGGTGCAACTTGTGGCCATTTCCTCTTGTCCTGTCATTAGTTACTAGGGAGAAGAGGCCAGCAACAGCCTCACTACAAGCTCCTTTCAGGTAGCTGTAGAGGGCAATAAGGTCTCCTCTCAGCCTCCTCTTCTTCAGGCTATGAAGTGGTACCAGGTTCTTAGATTCTTTTAAGATGCTGTTTTCTTTTGTATAACTATTAAATATTAATGTGAAATGGGGCTGGTGTCCAGATGTCTTACACTCTGGATGCATGCCCTAATCAATAGGTTACCATAAAAAAAGGACAAAGTCTTTCTCTGAAAATCTACCTCTTCATGTCCTTGTTTTTCTCCTAAGATCCTAAAATCAAGGTATTTTATTATATCCAGCATAAAATTTGAGTTCTTGCATTTTTCTTTAATGGAAAATTTAAATTAAACTTCAAACTTAGTTTAATCTAAACTTTTATTCCTGTCACCACAAAGAACCTCTCCTCCCCTTATGCCTCAAATCAGGGCCAACTCAATACTAGAGGGTAGATGCAAACAGAATGGGAAATGAGGGGCAGCGGCATAAATGAAACATGTGAACAGAGCTCTTGCCCAGACTTATGTCTTCATATATGATATCTCCTAATTAAAAAGTACAGTTTCTATCATCTGTACCACTCATAATAAAGGAAAGGCTACATTGCCATTGATTTAATGGGAACTGACATGAGAAGTGATTGCTATCGCCGTCACGAGAGCGAGGCATGCTTTGATTAAGTCTACAAACAACCTTGGTTGAATATTCTTCTCAAGTAAACTCTGTTCCCAGGTGAAGCAGGCTGAAATATATCCCTGTGGCAACATGGCTGTTCCACTTTTGCTCTAACTTTCAAGAAACCCATTTACTCTAGGCCAGAATCAAGCACAAATAATACCTGCCAAAAATGAAACTAGTGGAAAGAGTTCTGGACAACAGTAGAAGAACTGCCACCATATATTAACCAACACTGTAATAAATACTTTCTATGTCTAGGACACTAAACACTAGGAAATGACTGTGTTTAAAAAAAATCTGTGTATATGTTTTCATGTGAATACTACTTAAAAATTCAGGACTTTGAATTCTCCCTCTCTTAAGAATGTTCTCTCTGTTAGGCCTTATGGTATGCTGGTATGAGATGGCACTCATGACTATATCAAGCAATGGCAGTTATTTAAAAATAAATAAGGAAATAATTGCCCTTAAACCCTTTTGCAGTGCATGCTTTTGGCTACCCTTACCATTATCATATTAGAGTTTGTATATGCATGTACAGAACAAGAACAAAACTGTTACATTAGTAATCCTCTCTGATTTGTTTTTTTTATTTACTGTTCCGTCCCTCCTATGGTTTATGCATTCAGCTGGAGAATTTTTCCACAAGGTACACTCTTGGGAATGTCACCCATTTTATGTGAATATTAATCTCTGCAGAATTCTTCCCCTTCACCTGAAAAAAAAAAAAAAAAAAAAAGAGAGAGAGAAATAATAATTAAAAAAACATACTGCAGAGACATAGTAATAAGTGCAATATTGACTGGAGCCTTAGTCTCATATAAAATCTGAAATTGTCCAAAAAAAGTGAAAGGCAACAAGAAGGTTTTTTTAATTGAAATTGTTCTTACCAGACAGCCACCATTAAAGTAGATACATTGAATTGTGTCTAATCATCTGTTTGAGAGAAAAGATGTTGAGAGAAGGTTGTCAAACATTCCAATAGGATTGCAGATTTCTTACTTTTCTCTCACAAACTCACAAACAGTATATATCGCTTTGTGGACTGAGTGTACACATAGGAGAATAAGGTGCAGAAGAAGAAAAGATTTAACACACTGCACCAGAATATTTTTACTCTAAAATTATTTTAACATGAAATCTCTCTATCTCACACACAAGCCATTACACTAAACCACTGAATTAATGCCTGTCAGGTAAGAGCTAATACTTGTTCCTTCTCAGCCACTTCAGGGATCAAAGATAACTTCTCCGCTGTTCTTCATAAGTGATGGAAGTATTGGAAAGTTATTTTCCAATAGAGCATTTTCAAGAGCTACCATCATAATTGCCTGACTTTGGAGCTAGCTTCACCTTTTTATGTCATTTTATAACAAGACAATGTATACAGAGCCTTTTCTCCTCTTTTTAATTTGTCCACACAGAAAAGAGACGTTTGGTGGTTTGCTAAATCCAAGTTATCATCTCTTTAATTGGCATTCACAGTAGTGTTATAGTGCTCTGCTACCATCTTTAAGAATGATAGCAGAGACCTCAGCACAGGAGAATGACAGAGTCTCAAGTGTGTTTGTACAGGTCATGCTAAGTGCAGTCAGTCATGGCTTCTCTACTCCTGCTGACAAGATTAAGGGTAGCACAAATAGCTACTGCTTATTCATGCTATGATCACACCTTCATTTACTGTACAAGGAGAGACCTAAAGGCTCAGGCTTAAAAAATAATTACTTTGACAATTCCTGATAATAAAGGTGATTAGCTCATATGTCAAGGTGAATTATCTCCTAAGGAAAAAAAAAAAAAAAAAAGCCAAGATCATATAATTATTAATAATAGTATGAAAATAGGAAATAATAATGTGAAGGACATTTAAAACAAGGCTAGAACAGGCAGTAAAAATTGCTTAAACAAACTATTACCATCTGTTCTACTTCATGAGTTGGCTAGATTGGGATCCACTGTGTCTATTACAACCCTGAAACTTATAAAGTAAGACTAATATCCTCCAAACCAAAATAACGTCTATAAAAATTGAAGGGAGTCAAAGCTATTGAGATACAAATAACAGCTTAGAAGCTGAGAATGTTTGATTTTTCACAGAAATGGATCCCTTTTGGATCAGACAAGAAGCTTATAATCAAGATTATCTTTACAACACTTACAGTATGCATAATTTGAGAAAATAATTTTAAAGAATTTCTGTGATTTCTTAGTTACTTTGTAAACACTGTAATGAAAATACATCTATTGAGATGTTATGTGAGTTTTATCAATCTTTGTTCCAAATGATTAGAGCTTTTAGAATAACATACATGTGTCACATATTCTATAATTAAATTAATTCCATTAGTTAAATGAAATTTTGTACATAAATTGAATCTGAGAAATTATGAGTCAATTGTAATGAAACAGTTATTAATAACCACTATATTAAGTGGTTACAATAATCAGATTCAGGTAATTCAAAAGTGATTCTTTTGAGACAGGAGCAGTAACTCAACAAATATATTGTCTTCCCTTGGAACTAACCTAGATGCAAGCATTTTGCTAGAGTGAGTCAGCTGTGTGAGACAGAGTCAACTTGTTTGCCCAGCAGCTTCCTTTACCCACCTGGATCTACTCTTTAAATGATCTACTTACAGGGCTATTGGTACATTTAATACTCCCCTGTGGGGTCTCATGTTGTTTTTTTCCCAGAAAGTAGTGCAAGCTGGGTGAAAATAGAAAGAGCCAAAGGGTTTTCATATGAAAAAATACAGTTTTTTCAGCCTAACCCTTTCTAACAGTAGTAGTTTTGCAACACTTTCTCCCAGAAAAAATAGTATAGTGAAAAAGGAAGCCTGGAGGTAGCCTTACATTTTGGTTGATTTGCTTGATGCAGCAGTGTCGCAGCTACATTTTAACTGACCAATGAACTCCAGATGCTCTTTGATGATATTTGGAGATACAAAATTATCCGTTAAGGCGCTGCTTGTTTCCAAGACTTCCGGCTCTCAAGCTAAGGTGTGAGGTGTATTTTTGGTTGTGATCATAGAAGAAAATTAAATTACAGTAGAGGGTCTTGCAACCAGAAATGGGAAGATGCAGCTAGACATGCATAAAGAATTGAAACCACAAGACAATGATTTCAGAAACTGCTTCCTTACACACTAGAGCATCTCTCACTTGCACTGTCACTATCATTATCTCACTGTTTTTCTTGGGTGTTCATCCCCATTGAAACTGTTTAACTGAAATGCTGGTTCTCTGTATTTGGGAAGTTTTCCACCCATACATTTTTGGCTGCCTTTCCCACAGCTTACATTCACTTATATAACCACAGTCCCCTTTATTGTCATGATTAAAATGGTCTGCAGAAGGCTATCTGATGAAAGGTTGGGATCTTCCCCACTTCCCTGCATCCCCAAATGCAATGACACCGGTGTGGTGAAAGATCCCTCCCTACACTCAAAAGCCTATACAGACCCTCAGCATATGCCCTGGATCAAAAGCATCTGTGTTCAGATGTGGAAGGAGAAGGTTCACTAACCTTGATCAAGTCAGGAATAATCTTTGCACAATGACTTTGTGGTATTTGATTGTTGTGGAAACTCCCAGAGAAACTTTCAACACCTGGTTGTAACCCAGTGACTGCAGCAGGTAGGTTTGCAAGGAAAAGGAAGCTAAATAGTTATTTAATTAAAAACTTAAAGGGAGTTTTTCTTTCACATTTTACTTTATGAAAGGAGAGGGTCCCTGTTGCAGTAGTGAGCTTTGCAGGCTCACAAAAAACACATTTACATTGAAAGCCCTTGCAGGGGTGGCAGTGGTACCTGAGCATAGGGAACCTGCGTATCTGTCTCTCCCTCCTATTGCTGCTGCTGGAGTCATGCACTGATTATTCAAATTACACAGACTATCAGCAGTGAGCCTCTAACGGGATAATTTACGTCTCCCTTCATTCACCTGGTGTTTGTAGCAGGAGAGAGCAATGACACAATGCACTGAAAATGAAAGAAAAACTAAAAGAAAATAAAATCTGAGGAGAAGCAGGAAACCAAATGAAAAGTGAAATCGTGACTGAGGAACAGACTGATTACTCTAGTATGTGTACCAAAACTTCTGATATATTTGCTGGGCTTCTGAGAGTAGTGGAATGGTATGTTGTTCCTAATGCAAACATTGTTCTGAGACTGTTCATTTTCATATTTAGTCATATCACAGCAAAGCTAAGGGAGTGTCAGTCACGCTTGGTACATCTGACTGGGAGAGTGCTCCCTTCACAGCTGCATCTGGCAGAATACCCTCCTTATTTATTATATTTTTAGTAAGGCATGCTATCTTGTTCATGTGTGAGAAACTGTAATGCATCTTTCACATTTAAAGTGCCCTCTGAAGCTCTCTGCCTCACAACCTCCTGCCTACTTTCACTGTTACCACTAAATTTTTTATATTGTCTTGAGCATCTCTGAAAGAATTGCAAATTCCAGATAGAACATGATTAATTTAGCACTGTCGTCTCCTACAGTATAGTGTACAGCCGTCCATCCTTCTTCAGTGTGGCTATGTCTTATCTTGGCTCTTAGTGAGAAACTAAATTAAGGCAAAGGCTGAAGTCACTCATGTGTGCTACTTTTAAAATTATTTTTTGCTGACAGCATCACAGAGTCAAAAACATGTAGTTGCATTATGAAAGCCAGAACAGAGATTAAAATATATGTGTATTTTTGTTATTCCAGGAAAGAGAGTCTTTTGCTCCTTCTACATTAGTCATTTTCCCAAAGGACTCTACATTCTTTCTTATTTGGGGAGTAGAAGTTGAAACATCAGTCTCCTTTCCATTTGCTAAGGATTTCTGCTTCTTATTGTGTTTAACTCCTTATACTCACTATCTTTTTAATAAGATGCAAGTGAAGTTTTATGATGGGCGATTTGGATGAGGAAGATGAAGGACAATTTGAAGACACATTTTTTGCAGTGTGTCTCATTTTCAAGATATGATTTACTTTGAGAGGAATCTTCCTCAGTTTCTAAAAGCTTAAAATGGTTCAGTTCCACACACTTGAAACAATTCTTCAACCCCAAAAAATTTACTTTTGTTTTAACTTGAAATCTTGTAAAATGTTCCGAATTGAAACTGTTTGGTTTTTTTTTTACCTGAACTATATATTTTTTCCATTTTTTGTCTATCTGGGAATACTTCTCTCAGCTTGACCTGTAGCAACTTCTTCATTGTAGTATTTAAAACTATTGCAACCCCCCATCTGTATTTGTTTGGGTGTATTTTCTTTTTCTCTACTTGGTATTATCAGGAGCTCTGTGATGCAGAGGTGAAACTGAAGGAAGAACAGTGGGGACGTATTAATTATACGTTTTCTATGCTGGAGCTGCTGCTCCAAACCCGTATCACTGTTCAAGCTGGTGTGAAGAGCAGCAGAGGCAGGCTCTGCCATTCCTTGTTTACTGCTCTCTGAGACAGGGTGAACTATGTTCACTATTTTCCAGATTACCAGAGAGGTTTAGTTGACTCTTCTGAATAAGATCAAAGAATAAGAGAACAGGGACAAGCTCAGCAGCAGCCTTGCTCATCCAGCATTCCCTTTTAATGTGACTAACGCTAGGCAATAGTCTGACTTTTCCTCACAGTGACCATATTTACAGCAAGATTTTTCAACAGCTCTGAAGCATGTCTGTTCCAGGATGCTACAGCAAAAACAGGCCCTTTGAAAACGTTTGAAAGCAGAGAGTGATGTGCCATCAAGCTGAGCTCCTCACAATACACATATCAAAGGGAGCAGTTAAAACAGCGAGAAGACAGTGTTCTGATGGCTTAACATAACTGCATGGACTCCCCACACTGCAATTGCACTTGTCAAGGGACATGAAAAATTGTATCCAAAGGTAACCCAGTATATGAGACTTTATGTGTGTCTACCGCAGAATAGGACTTTAAGGAAAAAGTAAGGATTCAGAATGATTTTGATAAACGAGTAATATACTATATAAGATCTAGGAAACTAATTATAAACTAGGATTTATAATGGATCACAACTAAATATGACTGAAGGTATCACACTTTTAGAAAAGCAAATTTCACAATGTGATATATCAGTAGGACCATAGCTTTCAAGACAAATGAGTGTGTCCTTCTGGTCTTGACAGCCTTGACAAGGTCTCTACTGTGAACGTTGTCCTGTTCTGGGTACTGTATTTCAAGGCAGATGTGGGCTAAAGCAAGAAGTCCAGTGAGATACAAGAATAATGACAGATTTAGAAAGCTTTTTGTCCTTTATAATTGGGATTGTTCTCTCTAAAGAACAGTAGTTCAAGGGAATATGGTACGAATTTCCAAGCACATAAATTTTATTCTTGGAAATCTATTTTCAAAGAGGAAAAAAACCCCAAACAAATAACTTTTTTCACATTCATGTGACCAGGAAAAGAAGCAATGCACTGAAATTAGGAAAAATAGGGTCACACTGGATAACAGAATAAACTTTTAATCATAAGGAAATTTGAAGCACTGTGATAGTCTGTGCATCAGTTAAGGATTATTTCTCATTGCAGAGCATGTTAGAGAAAAAATGATCAGGAGTGTTGTGAACTGAGCAGATCCTGTACTGCAAAAGTACAATGGTCAAGATAAACCCTCTAGGACCTTTTCCTATCTACTTTTTATTATCTTAACTGCAGTCCACAACACAGACTGAAAATCAGATGTTATGGTTTAATATCACTTTATGCCTTGTCCAATAGGTGCACAAATGGGTTGAAGGTGACTGGAAAAAGTCTACTGACAGAAAGGTTATAATGTTATTTTGGATGAGGTTCTTGTGTACTTTGTTCTAATATGCACATCAGATTATATCCCTGCCTTTAATGGATAAAAACATTATCCATGGATAGCAGATGGATAAAAAAGTTCCCCCAGAAAGGAAGTTTTTGCCGTGTATTTGAGACATAAGACATTAGGTAGGACATGTAGAGGATTACAGATAGTAACAAAGGCCTCTATTTTTTTCAATGAAGCTCTGAACAAAGAATTCAGATAGCTTGAAGCAGCCAAGAGACTAAAAGCTCTGTTCTGGTAAAGTGCTGTTATGGTAGACACCCATCCTGCACAGTTTCTTGGCTTCTCCTGAAGTCCATGCATGAATGTCTTCCAGACCTAAAAGAAAGAAACAACTTGAGCCAGAATTACTATGGATAAAACCTTGCATCATGTTGATAAGGGACAAAAGGTGCACAACTTGCATGTTGATTTCTGTGACAACTGCAATATACCAGGAATACAGAGAAATCAAAACATATGAACATTTTGAAAAAAGATGAACATTTTGAAAAAAGCTTGAAATTTTTGCTAACTAACCCTGAAGGTTCCTTTTTGAGAGCTAAGATCTCAGTGGAAGACTGAAAACACTGGTTGTACAGAAAGTTCACCAAAATAAACAGAACATCAGAACTCTCATTGAAGTAATTCTGTTAAAAGTATTGGAAACTACAGGTTTTTCTTTTGGGTGTTTTTCTTCTATTAACAATTATCCATAAAAATACATAGGGTCATTTTGTAATAATTTTATGATTTTGCCAAGATACCAACATGATTAAGGAGCTTAATTCTCATCTTCAAATACAGTGAAGCAATAAGTAAAGAAAAATAGTCTCAGCTTATTAGCTCATCGGGCCATGCTTTATATCTACCTGATAAAGACTGTTGATCAAGTGATTTGCCTGTGGAAACAAATCTGGTATTGTAGTCAGGATTTAGAAGACCTGTTTCAGTTCTTAGTTTTACCTCCAAATTGATGGTAAGACCTCAAGAAGTATGTAATGAAACTTAAGGCTCTACATTTAAATTCCACATGCCTGAGGAGTCATTTTTGGTGAGGAAATGGACATGCATAATTACTTGGAATAACTGTGTTACTGCAGTGAATATAGTTTCTATGTAAGTTGTGTATCTATTGGAAAAAAAGAAAAGGGATTTTAAAATTCAGTCATAGCAAAATTAATGGGATGAGTGTGAATGATAGATTTTTTTTTTTTTTATAGTCTGCCAAATAAATGGAAAAAAATGTAAGATTCAAGGAAATAAAAAACATTTAATTTTTCTTCAGGCTAAAAAACAAAACCAAGAAATTTCCTTTCAGGTAGACTTAAAAAGATTTTTGTCTGAAAAGATTCAAATTAAGAAACTGAAATATTTCATCCTAAAAACTGGAAAGTGGAAATTTCTCAATAATTTATGTACTGTCTGCCTCATTTTTCTAATTATTTGCAGCACACTTATTTGTCAAAATCACAAGGAGATATGCTGTATATTGAACTATATATTTTGCTGGTGTTTTGCAAAGCCACAGGTTAAGGTAACTTATTCCTAAATTTCTGGGAATATATTTGTTAACACTAATTTGCAGTTTTCACTACCTCACAAGAAAAAACTTTGTCCATCAATTTCCTTGCAAAGGCTGGCTTTAAATACAGCTCCCCTGAAAGTCAGTCAGACTCAGCAAGTCTATGTCACTTCATCATTTTAGTTAATTGCCCACCAAACTCCTACTCCTACATATACACATGTGTACAGATTTCTCTACACTGCATGCATTATAAATAAATTAATATTAAAGCAGAATTATAAAAAAGCAAAAGTATAAGGAAATTCTGATATTTAACTATCATGTATTTGAGCTTTAAAAGGAACAAAATAGACAAATGAGAGGAAACAGCTACCAAGAGCACCTCAGTGTTAACTTCTAGGGTGCCAGATCATTTTTAAACAGCTCTCGACAACCTCCTGTCCACGTACCCGTTATTCTCCCTGGGTAAACAACTACACAAGAGAAATAGCAGCAGTTTACCCACTGAGTTTGTGATTTCACAAACTCTAAAGAAAATATTGTGAACGACAAATTGTCTAGAGTGAATTAAGAGTAGTATTTGCACATTTTTCTGCTTGGCTGAGCTCATATTATTTCTTTGGGAATAAGCTATCAGTTTTTAACATTTCCTTTGCCTTATTCCCCTAGCACAGCATCACTTGTCTTTTACATTTTCTGCTGTTTTATCTCCATGAGAAAGAAGTGTAAGTTAATTTTGCTCTTGGGATAGAGCTGCATAAGAAGAAAAATTTTCAAACTTCTGATTAATGGCTGGAGGCAACCCAAGGATCTTCTTTGTCCCAAGATTAAAAGACTGTTGCATGCTGAGCAATGATTTCAGGCTCTTGAAGTTTACAACTGAAGCCTATCATTTAAAATATTGGCACCCAATGGGCTGGTTGAAAGAGAAAGGCCTGCACCACTTGCCCACCCTTCATTTGAATCCATGAAGAAATTCCTCAGTGTTTGCAGAAAAGCAGGGTACCACTTCTTTCACCGTGCTTGTCTTCTACTCCACAGTGGTGTTACAACATACTGTCCTGTAGCTCAGTGAAAACTGTTTGGTGCCTCATAAATTGCCAGAATCCATTCACTTATGTCTTCCATTCCACTAATAATGTTTTTTAGGATGACACTGCCACAGAGGAAAAGGTGACACAAAACAGGTGGTTTAGAGGAGAGGGCATCTTGCCACTGAAGAGTGTGAGCGTGGGTTGTTCTTGCTTAACTGTAATATTCTGCAAGAAGCAAGGGATCGCACCACTTGTGAAGGCCATGATGCATTTTCACTCTCCTGCTCATAAAGTACTCCCTCATATGCTTTCCTATTTTTTTTTCCTTTGTGGCAAATTCACATGACCAACACAGCAAGGCGTGATTTATTTCCCAAGTTCCATCTGTCTGTGCACCTTCTGTTTGCAATGCGGAATGCAAAGGTCCACAGCCTTGTGGCCTCTTCCCCCATTCAGCAAGACCATTCACACACCATCAAAAGTACCCACCATTTTTAAGCCCAGGGTAGACAGCAGTGATACTAAGGCCAGGTCTCACACAGGTCTCAGCAGCATATTTCTAGCACAGCAAAACATCAGAGGAGGACTTTTTTGGTCGAATTTCAATCACCGGGACTGTGACTCTCACGCAAGGCACTATCCCTCAGTCTGAGCAACTGGAAAATATTACATGGTGATGATTTTGCTCAGCTCATCTTTTAAAAATGAAGCTGTATGTAATAGCTTTCATCTTGCTGCTGGAGGAAATGCAGGGGCCCTGAGTGAATAAAAAGGAGAAACTAAAACTACAGACTGTAGGCGCTGTGCCAGGAGAGGTTGCCCTTTCTCAACATGTGTCCATTATCACTGCACTAGGCTCTGAAAGCCCTCATTTCACTCCAAACAGCAAAACATCAAGTATGGGTAGACTTTAAGGACTTCTTCACTTTCTCCTGTGGTGCAGGAATAGTCTGTGCCTTTTCACCATCTCGTAGAGACCCAGAGTGATAGTGTCAGGATTTTAGCTGATAGTCCTTGTGAGAAGCATGTGCTAGAATGGCAACCACCTCATTCCCAGGTGACCTCCCTTATAGGTCACAAGCTACTCCACATTTTATAACTCAAAAGTCTTCAGCTCTGTAGCAGGACCTGTTGTGAAGGCAATATCTACCACATCCTCTGCAAAATCTAATACAAAACCAGTTTGTGGTCTAAAAAGTTTACCATTCAGGCTAATGACAAGGCAACAGATGTGTGAGAAAGTAACACATAAGAATGTGACAGAATGGAGCTTGCCACATATCCATGGCAAGAAACAGGCATTTATCTGCAGGCAACCCAGAAAGAAGCTCAAGAAGCTTGAGGTGGTGTAACTGAAAATGCTGAAGGAAATTTTTCCATGCCTTTCAATAAGATATGCAAGAAAGATATGGAAATGCATATGTGATATTTAGATTAGTGGGGAATATAGGATGGACGTTCAGTGGTGCCCCCTGTGAAGTTGTGGTGATGGCCAATAAAACCCCACTGTATTAAACCTGACAACTTTTCTATGAACATATCCTGAACAACTTTTAAGAAAGAAATCAAAAGAAAAATAAATATATCCCCATCACTTGAAATGGGCACTACAAAGTACTTTCTGTAAGAATTAATGCTTGTTGAAGCACAGTGATTGATTTTGTATAGTTACGTCTCTTTTCAGAAAAAAAAGAAAAAAAAAAAAAAGGAAACCTGTCTCTCCCTGATGAGAAAAAAAGCCATTTCTATAACTGCAGACACGGAATAGTGCTTTCAGTACAGATACTACCAGATGTAAAACTGCTTGTGACATATAGTGGGGTGTTACAGCAGTTAGAATTAATAGGTAATCTTTAATTTGTTT
>JAAGNO010002377.1:104941-119128 GCA_033439905.1 Ceryle rudis
ATAAAAAAAAAAAAAAAAAAAAAAAAAAAAAAAAAAAAAAAAAAAAAAAAAAAAAATTCCTGGCATGTATATAAAGGACATGTAAAGTAACTAGCTTGTAGGCATTTACCCTGGAGGTGAGAGTCCTCACAGACAGGTTTCCTGGCACCTTCTCCAAGCCCCCGTCTTGAAAACTCCATTCTTCCCTTTAGTCTTGGGGAAGGTTGCTAGGTGCTCCACTGTGAAAATGTTCTCCATGGTGGGATATCTTTCATATGTCAGAGTTTTTAAAGGAAAATTAATCAGCTACTGAGAGAAAGGCCAGCTGCTACTGGTTTTGAGAGCTGCACGGATGGGTATTATCATGTCACTGAAAATTATTTCCTGCTGAACACTGAATGAAACTCCCAATGCCTTCTTTTAAAATTGGTTTTGAGCACAAGCACAGGGGAAGTGACTATTAATTTACATGGTGATAACCTGATTGTGGATTTCTTACCAATACTGAATTTTTGGAGCTTGATCAGTTTTGGTTTTTTGTTTTTTTTTTTTTTTTTTTTTAAGTTGTCACTCTGTGATTTAAACATGGTAGTGGAATCTGTTGTTGGAGAAATAATTTATTTCCTAATTGTGGGAATGACAGCAGAATCCCAGATACATAACAACTACCTTTAGAGATTAACTAGTATAACAGCTACCTATTAAAGAGCAGTGTGCCAAAATAAGGATTTTGAAATCTTTGTGTGGTGGGAAGGAGTTAGAACACCAGAATGAGGGATTTTTAACTCTTAGGCTGATTTTAAGTCAATAACTATGCTTTAAGTATAGCATGAGCAACAACATTGAGATGTCAGCTGCCTTAGATGGAGTTTCAAGTGAGCAGAGAAGGCAAATCAGGAGAGCATGTTTACACTGTCAGCTTCACCCTAAGCTGTTTGAGACTTTGATCTTCAAGAATGAACATACATGATGAGGACTTCTGAACTGTAAAATGGAATATAAAACTGAGATACATTGTTTTATGATACCAGACTCCTCAGATCAACACAGGCTTTTTGGACCTGCTTTTTCAGCTCTGTAAATAAGAAATTATCTATGCCAAGAGACAAGGAGATGAGTCTTCTTTTCAAAGGAGCAGATGGCAGAAGCATTGGAGGTATGTTACTTCTTTCTTCTTCTGTGTAAATAAATATATTTTAAAATGCTGAACCTGATATGAAGTTTATTTCAATAATTAATGTAAGTGGTATGCACTTGGAGTCTAGGAATTCCCATCACTTCTGGGAAGCGTCCACAGAGAGATCTTGGAACAGAAGAATTCTGTGCCCTTCAAACTGTCACAGATTTTTTTCATACAGAATGCATTCATTTGTTCTATCAGCATATTTGTGGAGATGCTAGAAAAATGTATAATGTAAAAAAAAAAGTATAAAAGCAACCTTTTCTATTTTGAAACCTAAAGATTCCCCCTGAAGTATTGACTCTTGCTTTTTTTCCCTCTCTAACCCAGCTGCTCTTTGATCTGTCTCTTCCTAAGTGGATAAATATATTTTAAATTATTGCTAGCCCCAGAGGAACAGAATTGGTGTTAGCTAGAAAGGAGACGCTTTTAGGAAATGTCACTAATGGAGGTGGCAAAAATGGCAAGAAACTGTTGAGGCCTGCAACACCTCAGTTAGATCTGAGCTAACTTAGAGCTGAAATAAATGAGTGCAACAGTCAGCGTCTTCTCTGGGATATTCAGCCACTGCAGCTCTCTGAAATTTCCTGACTATGCCTTCTCATTAGGAATCAAAGAACAGGAACTTCCAGGATGGCAGTTTGCTTTCCATATACACCTTTTTTTACAATACATAGGCATACCAAAGCTAATGTCATAATGTCTATAAAGGAAAGATTTGGAGCTGCATTCTCTACTGTCTTTTCAGATCTGTAAAATAACAACAAACTATAATTACTCAAATTTGTTGACTAGTCCTGTCATTCGGGCTAATTATACCTAATTAATGTCAAAGTTTTGAGTATAAAGTATCTGAAAAAATCCTTCGTTTGGACGTAGACGAACATCTTTAGTGGGCTATGTAGGGACCAATCCACATAAACTTTATTAGTTAGTGAGGCTTCCCAGAAAATAGCCTTGTTGGTCCTACTTCTCTTGTTGATTATAGAGGAAGTGACTAACTCAATGCTCCTTGGAGAAGTCATGTACTTATCAAGCCATAGTTTCTCTGGTTTCAGTCTCCTCATCTACCTTTAGGAATCCCATATGCCTTTCTACAGAATCACAGGAAACAATAAAGATGTAACCATAAAGGATGACATCCTTCCTGCCCTACGGTTGTATGTAACATGATAAGTAACGTATATTCCTGACATGCAGAAACAAGGTTTAAAAATCAGTCATTCTAAAAAATTTCCCTGGATAGGAATAAAAAGTAGACAGCTATTTATTATTATCATTATTATGTAGTTTATATTATATTAATTTATTCTATTCTATTACACTTTCTGCCGCTTCAGTAATTTAGATAAAATCTGATTACATTGAATAAATCAAACCCTGTAAGTGAAGTTCACCCACTGGTAGGTAGTAAGCCAAGACTTCAGTCAGCCTTGCTCTTTATGGTGCCCTTAGCAGGATACGACCATGCTTTTAGCTCCCATAGGTGTTCATATTTTAGCGAGTTTTCCCAAATGCCATCCACAGGTATTTGCTTATTTCTGACTTGTCTGGATGTCAAAACACACAGCTCTCTCTTCTTTTAGTTATGCTAAATATTAAAATTTATCTGGGTTTTTTAGGGGAAATGTTTGATTAAATAAAAGGCATTGATTTTAGAAACAAGATGGCTTGAATATCATATTGAGCTTACATATCTGGCAAAGTTAAGTCATCTCACATTCTGGAACCAAAACCATTCAGTGACTGAATTCATATCCAGCCATCTGGAAGTCACCTGAAACGCATGTCCAGCTCTGGATCAATTAGGTGTGGCTTTCAGCATAAGTGTGAATAAGGTTTATGCCTTTGGATCAAAACTGAAAGTGAGTTTTTACATTCAATTCAATGGATGGTGTTAGTCAACCACAAATTACATCTGCTTTCCCAAAGGTCTGTCTCATTGCAGTTTGCAGTGTGGCTTCCACTCTTTGAGTCTTTCTATCATTTCTAATAAAGTAACACCTTTAATTTTTCAAGGGAAACAAAAGCCTCTGGTTGAATGACTCCTGTAAATTTGTACAAAACTAGGCATTGATTATGAATTACAGCATTTACTCCACTCTGCAAAATTATATCACTTTGGAATTTTGTGGTTGTGATCAAATCAACTCCAGGAGCTGAATAGTGTTGCCATTAAAACCCCCCCCAAAAAAACAAAAACCAAAAACAAACAAACAAAACCAAACAAGCAAACAAAAACAACAACAACAAAAAAGTTGTATTTTCTTAAGAAGAAATTGAATCTTTATTTCTTAATCTCCTCTTGTCATTTATTGTTTGGATTTGTCTTACAGGTTTAGCAGACCTTTATGATACACTTTCCAACTACTACATTTGTGATTTGATAAAGAACTTCATGCATATGAATAATGGGTGATGATAAGGTAATATATTTTCCTTCATTCTGCAAGGCGTTAGCAGCACAAATCCTACTAAAACTAAACAGGAATGTATTCCCAATTTGTTTTGTAGGCATTTATTTACTCATTGGGTACTCATATTGTAAATTAAGCATTTAAGCTTCACTGCACAGAAGTGGCTTTTAGTTACGATATATGCTTATAATATGAATTACAGCAGTTATCTCTAACATGCGTTATTAGCAGTTTGACATTTCAAGATGAAATAACAAATTGCAGTGTTGTCAGAAATGTATCTGCATAGTTTAAAAAATAAAAATTGAAAATCTCAAAGTTCTGACACAGGTAACAATATTATGGTTTATTTTTTACTTAATAAAATATAAAAATCCCTTGATATGTAGGATTTATTATAGATAATCATGCTATTTTTTGTTTGTTTGTTTCTCATGAGAACTGAGACACTAAGCTTTTATATCCTTGTTTCTTTAGTAATACTTTGCAGTCTTTTCCACAATATGTAAAATGTCTTAAAACTATCTTAAAAATAAGGTGAAAAACAATGTTCATTTTTGCATTCAGTTCTGCCATCAATACTAATAAAAGTGGCAACATTTTTATGCCCCCCTAGTTTTCATGTAGGAAGAGATCATATAGATCAAGGCTGGCAGTGTGCAGGACTGTGCATTTGATATATAAAGTGTTTTACACTACAGAGAGCTATGCCACCATTCTGGAGAACTAGTATATCTGTTTGTAGATATTTTGTTCATTCATAGAAACGAATGATTAATCTGTCTTGTCAAGTTTATTCTGGCTATCTGAAGGGTCTTCTAATTCTCCACCAAGTACTTTAGCAGTTTTCTCAGAAATGGATGTGGCTGGTGGTGTTCCATCTTTCACAGAATAATTAATTGGCATTTTCAAGTGATGATCAATCTGGAATGATGTGATTGGGATTATTTGCTTAAAACAGTATTTCACTTATTGACAGTGGGTGGTTTCTGTCATTATTTTGATGTGCAGTGGTAGAATGCTCCAAATAAAAATAACTGGAGCTGCATATTACAGAAAACATGAAAAAAAGCTATATTTTGTTTGAAGCCATGGGATGGTTTTCATTCAGTTAATCCACTGGACTCCTGGACATAATTAAATGGCATGTGGAATTCATAAGCTCACAAAGCTCCCTTCACAAACCCATTGCCCTAAAATATGTAGTCTTAAATATCTTTAATGAAATCCTTAGAGCAACAAGTAACTCCCACTCCTTACAAGTGGATTATTAGAGTCTTCACAGCCTTGTGGAAGTTTTAATTGAAGGGCACTACTTAAAGGGATGGTGTGTGATGACTCTAAGGTAAGATTGATCAGTACAGGCAGAATTTTATTACAAGTGTCAATTAGATTGAAAAGTGTTATAAAAAAGATCATTTGCATAGCTTTAGGGGACAAGGAGACACATTATTCTGAAATCTCCTTTGCTGATTGTTTAGTGATTCTCTAAGGGTAACAGGGAGGAAATATTCCCTCCTGCAAGAGGAGACAGTAGCCACTTTCTGACTGGCTTTGATTTAAAGCTCGTTAATGAGATATGTGCAGCTAATTAAGAGCAGGGAGAATTTAACTATATACCACAGTGGAGAACAGCATTTATCAGAGAGGTTTGGTCTATTGCCCTATGGAAGTTCAGTGCTGTGCTACAAGGAACAATTCAGTTCCAATGCTGCAGAGAAGGTTGATATAGCAAGTAGCTAAAGTTCATTGATGATATATTTTTTCCCCCCTAGAAAATTAAGGATGCATTGACAATGCATTCTTTTAATGAAAAACCTCATTTTTGTTAATTCAACACAGTATGGACAAGCTTTCCCTTTTAATTTTCACCCTTTTTTACTCTGGAAGGAAAGGACAAATTAGCAGACAGAAAGCCTTTGGCTATTGCAACCACATCTTTTTTATTACTTGAGCGAGATCATGGGAATGCCTACAATAGCATTTTAGTTGAAAGCAGGGACATCCTTCTGAAAAAAATCTTCCTGCAGCCCCCCACTTCCCATATTATTGTTCGCATCAGAAAAGGAAATGTGATCACAGAAATGAATGTTCATGAATTAGACTTCTTTTCAAACTGAAACATGTCTGAAAAATATACTAATATGCTCCAGTTTCTGGTAAGGACCCAGGGCCTGGACCAGTCTAGAGCTAATCCAAAATAAAAAGCACTAACCTTTTTGTTCTACTTATCTTTTGGTTGTGGGCTGCACTGCTTGCTAATGCAGATACAGCATGTGTCTCTACACATCATCATCACTCCTGGTGTTATTCATAACCACGTAGCCAGTAGTGCAGTTTGACTTGCCCTATTGGAGACATATCTGCGCTGACCTCAGGACCCAGGTCTTATATAAAATCTACTCCATGTGGCCTGGTGCAGGCCACGAGAGATACACCACAGTGCTTAAAAGGATAGTAGGTGCCTCTGTTTTGGGCAACACAATCTTGCTCGCTGTCTAGGAATTTATGTCCAGATTGTAGGCACCCAACCTTCAGTATATAAACATCTGTATATAAGTTTTTATTCCATCACAGTCAATGGAAACAGATGACCTAAATATAGTGCCATTTTTAGACATCCTGGAAACCTACCTGGCCTACAGGCCACCAGTCCTATCATCTAGCATGGTGCAGATATCATACATAGCATAGAATAACTTAAGTTGCTGAATCCCACCTTGGCACAGTACAGTTAGTAAAGCCTAGAGAGCCATTCAGTTCACCCAAAAGTAGATGAAGGACTTGGTTCAGTTGCCTAGACATAGGCATGTGGTGCTGTACGAGATCACTCAAGGCATAAAAACAACACAGGGCTGGTAGCTCTGACACAGTGCTTATGGGAGACTCACAGCCTTCTGCAATTGTACACCAAGGTGAGATACCATGCAGCGACTGAAATGAGGTGAGATGCCTGTGTTTAGTAAAGGCCTCAGATAGAGCAGCACACTGTAGAAATTAGGATGTTTTGTCATTTGTTCTGTCACTTCCCTCCTTCATATCATTCCTGCTCTGACAAAAATCTAACAAAGGTCTGGGCTTCCCAGGGACCTGATGAAGATCGTCTCAGCACCTCACAGCCGTTAACCATTGCCTCGGGGTCCTTTGTCGTGACCTTGTCCACAACTAATTAGAATGACCACAGTGCACACTCAACTATTTCTTAAATATTTCTTAAAGGTTAGGAATTAGATTTGTAGTAATATATTCCTTACTGTCAGAAGGAATGATGAGTAATTTTGGTTACAATAAATCCACCTTTTGGGTAGCTGCTGCTGTCCATTTTGTGTGTGCCTCTGTGAAAATATGCATTACCAGGTAGAAATATTGTGAAAATGAAGTGCTTTGGAAAAAATATTCACAAGAAAAATCAAACTTCTGTCTTCAGGTACTTCTCTTTCAGTGCCTTTTCCAACACAGGAGTTTCCAGCAAGATCCAAGTACAGTAAGAAAAAGTGTGTTACTCAGTATTGTGTGACTTTGGAACATTTCTGTGTGAGGGAAAGCTAAGCACTTCTCATGTTGTAGAATAGGAATATAATATGGTCCACAGATCAGTAATAGTGTTCTTCAGGGAGATGAGGTCCCTTTCTTGAGGAAAGTTGCAACTAGAGATCTATCTTAGAATTTTTCCAATACCACGTATATTCAACTATTAAATCAATTCCAAATTTTATTTAATTCATTTTTCATGGGACAAATTGCAGCTTATGGTAAATACATATTTTTAAAATCAGAAGGAATATTGCAACATTCCTTTTTACTGATGTGTAATACAACTTCATGTCACCACCAAATGTCATTTCAACCCAGCTATTGATAAGATGAAAATGTTAAATAATTTTGGTCTTAGATTCTGAAAGAATCTTCCAGTCCAGTAAAACTCCTCATAACAAAATCCACTGAGTTCATTCTATTTTATCAAATATATTTTTTTTTTTATTGTCTTTATGAAAACTTACTCTTTCAGCAGATTTTCATGTAGTAATGGACATGGTACAAAAATCTACTCAACGGTATTTTCCCCTTTTAAGATGCAGGAATTTATTTTGCCCTTCTCTCAAGCACAGTAATTCCTTCAGCTTGACAGATTCATGAAAAATATTGTTTTGATGGTATAGCTTATTTAGGCAGCTTGTCATCTCGACTTGCTAGTGGTTGATTTGAACATGCATTTCTGAGAAACTATAATTTACCTATCCACACTCACTTGTTGTTGGTTTTGATCATGGATTAGAATGTAATGTAGAGATCAGTGTTCCTTTTTGTGGGTGTGGAAAAGTGTGCCTTGTGTCTGGAAATTATCTTCAGAATCACAGAATCATAGAATGGTTGGGTTGGAAGGGACCTTTAAAGGTCATCTAGTCCAACTCCCCTGTAGTAAGAAGGGACATATTTAACTAGATCAGGTTGCTCAGAACCCCATCAAACCTCACCTTGAATGTCTCCAGGGATGCGGTTTCCATCACCTGCCTAGGCAACCTGTTCCAGTGTTTCACCATCCTCACTGTAAAGAACTTTTTCCTAATGTCCAATCTAAATCTACGCTTCTTTAGTTTAAAGCCATTGCCCCTCATCCTGTTGCTACATGCCCTTGTAAAAAGTCCCTCCACAGCTTTCTTGTAGGCTCCCTTCAAGAACTGAAGGCTGCTATAAGGTCTTCCCAGAGCCTTCTCTTCTCCAGGCTGAACAACCCCAAATCCCTCAGCCTGTCTTCATAGGAGAGGTGTTCCTGCCCTCTGATCATTTTCGTGGCCCTCCTTTGGACCCATCCCATCAGGTCCATGTCCTTCTTGTGCTGAGGGCTCCAGAGCTGGATGCAGTACTCCAGGTGAGATCTCACCAGAGTGAAATAGATGGGCAGAATCACCTCTCTCTATCTGCTGGCCACGCTTCAAGTCCAGCTCTTCATCCACCAGCATCCCCAAGTCCTTTTCCACAGATCTGTTCTCTATCACATCATCCCTGAGCCTGTATTGATAACAAGTTTTGTCCTGACCCAGGTGCAGGACCTTGCACTTGGTCTTGTTGAACCTCATAAGGTTCACCAGGACCCACTTCTTCAGCTTGTCCAGGTCCATCTGGATGACATCCTGTCCCTCTGGCATATCAACTGCACCATTCAGCTTGGTGTCACCTTCAAACTTCTTGAGGGTGCCCTCGACCCACTGATCATTGATGAAGACATTAAACAATGCTGGGCCCAATACAGATCCCTGAGGGACACCACTTGTCACCAATCTCCATATGGACATCAAGCCATTGACCACTACCCTCTGGATCTGACCATCCAGCCAGTTCCTTATGCACTGAACTGTCCACCCATCAAATCCATATCTTTCCAAATTAGAGAGAAGGATGCTGTGGGGGACCATGTCAAAGACCTTGCAGAGGTCCAGATAGTTGACATCCATAGCTCTTCCCTTGTCCACTGATGTAGTCATTCCATTGTAAAAAGACACTAGGTTAGTCAAGCAGAACATGCCCTTGGTGAAGCCATGCTGGCTGTCTAGAATCTCTTCTCGGTCCTCCATATGCCTTACCAGAACTTCTAGGAGGATCTGCTCCATGATCTTCCCAGGCACAGAGGTGAGTCTGACAGGTTGGTAGTTCCTGGGGTCATCGTCTGCACTGCTTTTAAAAATGGGTGTGATGTTTCGCTTGAAATCATAAAAATACTAGTTGGAAGATCATGTAGGCCAATCTCCTGCTTGAAGCAGGACTGTGGTCAGTGTTGGATTATGTCAGATGTGGCTCTGTCTAGTTTTTGGTGGATACAATTTCTCATGTATTTGCTTGAGTGCTTTAACGTTCAAGGAAAGCAAAAACAAATGGGTCACAAGTAAGGGTGATGTGAAATTCAGATTTGCATTTGAATGAATATTAGCAGATCTCTTTCATATTATTCCCCTAGGCAATGAAAATTACAGGCAAAAATTACTGAGAACTCTCTAGACTGATTGATATGGTTTGTATTTGCCATGTAAATGTATAATGTTTAATACTGTATCTATACAAATATAATGTTGATTGACAAACTTGCCCAGAAACAGTCTTCTCCTAGGAGGAAGAAGTTATTAACATTTTAAAAAGCAAACTCCTAAAGGAAGGCTGTTTAGACACTGAAAAGGATGGTGGAACTTTGAAATGTGCAAAGGTATGAGCAGTCAATATTAAAGATTCCTTTGTTTTTATTGGAACAAAATTCAAGGATTTTTTTTTTTTTTTTTCAATAAGAGAAACACTTGATATGCAGACTAGAAGAATTCAAAAAGGATTGAGGAATAATTAATTTTATGATATATATTGGAACAGACAAACAAAAAAAACACCAAAAAAACCCAACCCAAACCAAAACCTCCAGAATTTTAACTTGCATATTTAAATTTAAAAAAAATGAGAAAATGTACATGTTAAAGAAGCCTTTAGCATTTGAGCTCCACAGAGGACTATAAAGAGGAAGGACACTAGCTCTGAATATAGCCTACTTGTTCACAAGTTTCCAGTAAGCAATCCTCTAAGTCAAACAATATGCTGTTGTTCAGGGGGAAAAAAACACCATTTACTAGCTAAGTTTTTTTAATCTAGGTAACTTACAGCACATGAGTAAGATATCACTTGAGATAGTTATCATTTACTGCAGTGCCCTGCCTTGAAGAATGAGAAAGTACTCTCCATTTTAATTAGCAGTTGTAAAGGAGGATGATAGTTCACACAGCATCAGGGAGAGAATTGCTGTTGGCATGAACAGGTATAATGAGTTTTGGTTTTATCAACAAAGTTCGCTGTATCTTCCAGTTTCTTTTTCAGTCCCTGTGCACCCTCTTCTCAGAAAGGGTTCCTACACCTTTCTTGGTGTTCTCAATCTACTTTGTCTCTGTTGATCTTATATACCATTATTTTTCTCTGGCTTTTTGATTCCCTTCAAACTTTGTCTTCTCACGGTTTCTCTTTCTGCCCATTGCTTCTACTGCCTGCTAAAATAGGAGACATCTTCTCAAAGGACAGCTATAAATTTTAAAACAATGGGGTTTGTGGCCATCTTTCCTAGGTTCTATTTGTCCAAAGAAGAAAACCCAACAGCTCAACAGATTTATCAATGTGTAAAGTGCAGAATACTGAGGAAGGTTGATCAAAAAACGTATGAACAGACATGTTTGATTCTCTGATGGATGATCATGGAAACCCATAACTGACCTATACTTTACAGCAAGGCTTGCAGTTAGCCTTTGAAATTGCAACTTCGTGAGGCTGCAGTTGTTAGTTCCTCACTTTGCTGCAGCACATCTGAAACAACATGAACACTGTGGGGCAGGCCTGCAATGTATTAAACTGACTTGCTTCCTATTAATATTGTGAATGGAGAGCTCTCTGTGTGATTCCTGAGGCATGGGATGTCTCATTACAACTTGCTGTCTGCTGGAAGGGGACTTGATGATGCCTGAAAGATCCAAGTCCTTTCCAAAAGCAGGAGGTAGTCCTCTGAGCCTCCCACACTAACCCTCTGCAGTCTGGCCAGCAAGCAGAGCAATGCATAAAAGGTAATGTAGGATGTATTTGAAGGCAAGCTGTCATCCTTGTAGTTCAGCTGCACCTAACCAAATTGTTTTGAAATGCACCAGTTGGGGGTATTAGAAATGAAATTTCTAGAAGGCTACTTCACCTCTTTTTCTCTCTAGGCCTATAGCGCTAGGATTTCTCCCTCATTTCCAGTATAATCAATGTGATGACTTATCTCTAAGTTGATAACTGTGCTTCTCAGTCCTGCCTGAGAGTCAATACATTTCCTGAAAGCATAGTCTTCTTATCAGGAAGTCACCAAAAGTGCAATTCTGCTTCATGATTTCTCTAGTAGCAATGGAGTTTCCAGAGCAAACCTATTTGTTCTTCTACCCCCTTGCCACAAGTTATTGCCTATGCAGCAGTATTTGTTCAGCTGCTTGTGCTGTTATCATCAAAATTGGTCATTATAGTGATCCTATGTTCCACAAATCTTGCAAGAATAACTTCTCAGTAATGGTGACTAGCACATGCATTCAATACTATTTGATATTTAGAATATTCTAGGCCTAACACAACAACAAAAGATCTTGACAGCTGCCTGATGGTTCCAGGTTCTCATGGATACTTATTATATATTATCTGCCCCATTCCTGCTTATTACTTCAGCCTTTTTCTCTCTCCTTCTCCACCCATCCCCCCCTTATCCTCTCATCTGCTTTTAACCACATACTACCTCTCCTTCTTGGATTTCAGTAAAGATCGTCCACTTTCTAGGGGAAACTGTAGGAAATTTTTGTGCCCAAGTCTTCTCTTTGGCCAAATATGCAAGGCTGGCACAGGAGAAAAAGTAAGCAAAGTCAGTGTTTTTGTGTATGCAAGCCTGAACTCACAAAGGAGACTGAAACTTCTTTTTCCACAAGGAGACTGGTCCTTGACAACTGGCAGCATTCCTTATATCTTGCATATAGCACACTTTCTTTATAATGGCATTTATTGTTATATGTAGAGCAATTTATAAGGGTGCAAATCAGTGAAATGTCCCATTGGTTTAAGGAAGACAGAGCTCCACAGAGGTCTGAGGGTAGGAACACAAAATCTCTCCCAAGACCACTTTGCATCTGGCTTAAAATCCATTGGAGGCAGCTGGAAACTTTCAGTAGGTTTAGGATCAGTTGTGGCAGAAGATAAATCTTTGTTTTCTTTGGTCTATCAGATCAATATTTATAATTCTGGATGAAGTGGAATAGTTTTGCAGGGTTTGATTATTCACTGCAAATACAGGTATTTTAAAGCTGAAAAAATATTAAAAATATTATTTCAATAGCAGGTCATCTAGTTTATTATGATATAAAGTTATGAAAAAGTGAAGTTGGTATTTATTCTGCAGTAATGAATCACTTAGAGCAAGGTTTTCTTAGGAACTATCTGCTGCTGTATTTTTAATAGTACTGCTGGGTTTTTTCTCAGTGCTTCCCTCAGGGTACAGGTATTTTTTTTAATTTTTTTTTTTAATCAGAAAATCACAATAGATGCCATAGAATTTTGCAGGAAAATAAGTTAATTGTTACCTAATTTAAGTGAGATCTCAGTGAGTTTTATCTGTGGTGAGCAGAATATGCATTTGTTTGTATTCTAGAATGTTCATATTTTACAAGGTTGAAAAATACATAACAATTTTAATTAGTTTTTAAAGGACAAGTTGATTTTGAATTTTTGCTTGCTGCCTTAGAATATAGAGCTCATTTCTATGAGGCAGATATTCAAACAGCTCTTCCCTAATAAGGTAAAAGTTATAGAAAACATGCATTTCAGATTTTGTAATTAAGTACTCAATTTGAGCACACTTACAAATGCCAGAGGTAATGATTCTTTGAAGTTTATCGTTCATAGTAATCTTTTCATACTACAAAAAAAGACAAGCAATAATGTGACCAAACAAAATTAGAACCATAAATCAGATTAGCCCTTTGCTTAGTTTTTCACTAAACAACCAGTTCAATAAATCACTCTGCATGGTCTATACATTATGCTTACTGCTTTTCCTGTATATACATCAGCACAACAGTGTGCAGTAAAATGTTACTTGATATCTGCAAAGTGAGTCAATGGATATTTTAAAAAGGAAAAAGAAAGAGAATTTTTAGTATTTTAGATTCAGTACTGTTTCCAGAGGATAGTTGGAAAATACAGTGTCTCTAGCAACGCAATAGAAGCATGCAGTAAATTTCTGCAATATTGTGTTCCTACAGATACAGTCAGTTACTGGCTGCTATCCTAAGTGTCAGGACCAACTTCAAGTTTTGAAATGTAACAGTTAAACTGTGCAATTCCTTTAGGTACACCTGAAATGAAACATCTACATTTTCCCTTGAAGTTTTGTCTATGTGGTAAGTTCCTATCTGTCTCTGGTCTCACTGGTGGAGCTGGTCCATGACTGTTCTCCCCATCTTCCATTTTGCAGTCTTTCAAAAATGACCAGCATGCTTGCATTTCCCCCAGCCTTGCAACACAGTCCTGCACAAAGTCCCACATTTTTCAGCTCACATCTTTTGCCAAAATGCAGTAAATCTATGCATGAATTTTCATAGCAGGGCATAGAGTCAGCAGGAGTGTGAGTCAGCCTGACTCACAATATTCAGAGAAAGAGAGAAGTGTTACTGCAGACAAAAGCAAAGAAAAATCTGTTTTCCAGTCCCCATGCTTCTAAGAGTGAACAAACTGCAAAGACCACAAATTTGACTGGCAATAAGGATAGTTGATAAATGAGTGCCTCTTAACCATCTCAAGATAATAATAATAATGGATAAACAAATGAATAAAGAAATAAGAACTGGTCCTTGATGCATTGTTGATTAGATCCCTCATCTCCTGACTCTATTTCTACGCTTTTTATGTTATCTATTCAGTAGTTTTACACAGTTGGAAATAATAGTAGACACAACCTAAGTATAAATTGGAATGATGATTACCTTGGTCTTTTCAATTAACATTCCTGTCTTTTGAAGCCGAGACACTAAAACTGCTTCTCACAGAATATATATTTTTTTTAATAAGTACTAATTTCTATGT
>JAAGNO010002378.1:0-26622 GCA_033439905.1 Ceryle rudis
CGCCGTCGGCTGCGGGAGGGGCTGGTGATGTAAGAACGCAGAATTTGTGTGGAAATCAGGGAAGAGGCAGGTGGGTTTCAGGCACCCGCGTCCAGCGGTCCAGCGGGAGCTGGAATGCTCCTGCGCTCCACCAACTGACATACTCAGAACTTTGAAGTAACTGTTGGATATGCCTCTGCCCCACTTAGTCCTGAAACCTGCAGGTGATGCTGCTGACAGTCGCTGTTACAGGTGCGGTTGGTGGCCTTGGTCTCCCGTTCTGATTTACCCCCTGGTAGATCAGAAGGTAGTTTGTCGTTTCATACCCGTGGCTCCTGTTTATGCATAGCCTGGCTTGACACGTGGGTTGGGTGAGGTCATTAAATAAATTCAAAAGAAAAATAATGACAGCTGCTGTTGGTTTTTGCGTGGTGTATTTTCATCTCCGTGTTGTTTGCTCCCTTTAAGCTTCTACGAGGAACTTGTATCTCATGGCATCTTGAAACCACTGACTGCACTCGTGGAAGGAATGGTAGTGAAAGAAGGCTCGTGCAATTATGTGGCACCCCAGGGCCTCTCCTCGGTTGTCAAGTATTATTTAAAACAGTCAGGTAATTTTATTTTTAGATGCCTTTGTATAAAATGAAAGGTTTTAATGATTGGTTTTGATGGTGTGCTTGAACGGTCTTTCAAGTTTAAATCTCCAATGAGAATGTTTAAGTTCCTTGTTTATGTACATTTTAAGGTTGCTTAGATGGAGAAACATGTCCGCGAGCTCTGTAAATTCCCAAGCCCTGCAGGTGCTTCGCTGACTTCAGCTGCAGTGCTTGGCATATAAAAAAGCTCTATACCAATATAACACCTGTAGGATCAGGGGCCAAGCTGATATTTACACTTTTAGCTTTAGCATTTAAAAGTTGGACCTAACACAGTTAGGACAGAGATAACGTAGTGGGAGTGAAACCATGCTTGGGAAGTGATTTGAGTTGAGGCTTGAATGAAGTGAGTGTCCAGGTGTTTTTTTCACGAGTGCATACTTAACTGTGATGTTTAACCGAGCCACTGGGAACGCGGTGGTGAGCTGTGCCCTGTGCTCCCTAGAAATGAGCGGTTGTGCACTATGTGTGCCTGCTGCATTGAAAGTCCTTCAGAAAAGACTGAAGGAGAAGACCACCTGCTAGTTTAAACTGTGTAATTTCTGCATTAGGTGTAATGTGGCAGAACCGCTTGTACGGTTCGGTGACTGATTTAACTCTGTTTTGGAAAATGTTAGCTCTATGAGTAGTTGAGCTTTGCTCCGTTCATGTGATTGTTATTGTCTTTAATTAGATGGGGTTTTTGCACCCTAATCTTGCAAATAATTAATTGCATTTCTGTCTCCTGATGTATGAGAGATGCTAAGAGCGGCAACACTCTCTGTCTCCGGCAGGTATGCTTTGATTGCTTACCCCATGCCACCTTCTTGTGCTCATTCTATTTCACTCTGAATTGGTTTAGCTCACTAAAGCCACAGTGAACTAACGTGGAAAAGAGAGCAGCTGGTAGTTTTCCATCTGTTTACTGGGCTGAATCATGTCGGAGAGGTCAGATGGATACCAGTTTTAGCACATAAGGATACCCTCTTCTCATGTATGCTGGCTGCTAAATTGATTCAGCCTAATTTGTGAAACTTTGCTGTAAGATTGTCTGTGTGCTTTGCTATTTGCAAGTCATTGAGTTACTAAGAGAAACTACTCTGCATTTTCTCTGTGGAATTCACAGCTACATGTATTTAACTTCTTTTTCTAAGCAGGTGCAGATGTCTTCTATGAACAGCATGTAACTCACATCTCCCTCAGAGATGGGAAATGGGAAGTCTCCAGGAAAATGGGACCACCGGAACAGTTTGATATAGTTATTCTTACAATGCCTGTTCCACAAATCCTTCAGCTACAAGGTGACATTGTAAACAGTAAGTTCATAACTCAGAATCGTAGGTATCCAGCCTAAAATGGCAGCTGAGCATCTTACATAGCAAAGAAACTCTGAGCTGTCTGATAACTGCCAGCAGAATAGGGTGAATCTGAAAAATGATAGGAGATGGGTAATTTTAGGGTTGTATGTGTGGCACATGAGTGGTAATACCTTGATAGCAAAAATACCTCAATAGATGAGTCAGTTTTTCATCTGATCTTTAATGTTTTGTTCACTTCTAAAACAGGGCTTTCTGTAACTGGAAAATGGTTATTGAATTGGACAAGAGCCACAGCTGGTCCCCCCACATGGTGGATTCTTTGTCACTGTTTCTTTGTTGATGTCATGCTGATTTTCAGTGCTGTCCTTGGTATGTCTGCAGTAAGGATGACCTGGAGAGTAAGACTGGGGAAAATTGCTGGGGTGTTTCACTGAGCCTCATACAAACTGCAGGGGAGTCCAGATCAGAACTCTTTGGTCTCTCGGACCCTACAGCTTGTTTGCTGCTCCCTGGGGGTTGTATTCCCCAAACGTGTCACTTTCATTTATCCTTTGTTAATTTATTGGGGTGAATGTGTTAACAGTGCCATGAAGGTGCAAAAAGAGCAGCTCAGTGCTGAGAAAGAAGTGTAAGTTCAGGCCTGGACAAGTGTAATAACTTATGTGCATTGTCTTGGGTATAAGTCTTGCAGGGCCAGCTTTGCTCTGAAGTAAGGCTGATGAATCCTGCTCCCCTATGTGAGCTCTGTACGCAGTCAGTGGCCATCTGCAGTGGGCTCCCAGCAGTGATGTTTCTGGGAGGGCTGGTTAGCTGGCGTGCTGCCGAACCTGTGATGAGACTTAGTGTATTTGCCATGAGATATAGTCCTTTTGGAACAGCCACTGTGAGGATTTACAGGGCAGAGACCTTGATGCAGCTCTACAGGGAGATGGCTCTGAGGGCTGATGCTGAGCAGAAGTCAGGAAGTCCAGCCAGACCTGTGCTGACCCTGGCAGAGCTATTTGAAGTGTGCTGGGCTGTGGATTTATCACTTCAGCTGTGGTGTTGTACCAAATATATTATTCATCTGGCTAATAACCTCTCTTTGAACTCAGTGTGCTGGCGGCAGCGCAGGGGCATCCATGTGGATTGAGTCAGTTCTGGTCAGACAGGGCTTGTTGCCTCTCTGCTGCCAGCTCCTGAAGTAGACAATTTAAAATTTGTGGGCTTTCTGCTCTCTGGTTTGTAGAAAAAACAGCAGTGCTTGAAAGATAGAGAGCTGACTTGAACGCTTGGCTCCTCATGCTCTGCTCTATCTCAGATTTTCATGTGTGTAAATGCCTGTGGTTTGGAAGCTGCCTGTTAAAAGGTACCAGGGCAATGGATGGAGGTGGTTGGAGTGAGCTGCCAGGGTCTATCTGAAGTTGGTTCATAGTAACCAGGACCTGTCTCGAGGGAAGAAGAAAGGGGGGTGTGGGGGGCACGGAGAGGGAGAGAAGGATAGATGGCAACAGGACATTGAACTGCAGCACAGTGTCTTATGGTAGCACAGGGAAAATTGATGTCTGATCATGGTGAAGAAAAGTACTTTCATTACAGCCTCATATTTTAAGCTTTCACCTGAAGAGATGAATATTCTGCAAGATCAGGCATTCTCTGCTATTTGGGTTTTTTTTTACAAGCCCTCTCATTTCCCCTGCCCCTTTACCATGGGAAGTAATGGTATCTCCACCAAATATTCTTGGTTAGTGAGTGTGCTCTTTCACTTCATGCTCTGAATCACATGAGCAGGGTAAATGTCTATACATTGTTTTCTGAACTAAATATTTTCCTTTTAATAGCCACATGGGTACTATGCTGCTATGTAAAGATACAATAAAAAAATGTTAAAAACATTGGCAGGTCACTAACTGAAGCACAGCTTGCAAGTGTTCAAGAGGAGAGTGATGTATAACAGCTACAATGGGTTGGGCTGTTCCCCTGTCTGCTAGGAGAGACAAAATATATTTTTTTTTCTTTTTTTTTTTGTTAGTCTAATTATGGCAGCGTAACATGGAATATTGCTGAGAAATATTTGCAGTTGTGGCTGACTCTCAAGCTGCTTCAGATCAGTTAGCTTGGCTCACAGCTGATGGGAAACCTCAGTACCCCAAACTGTACAAGTATGTGGGGCCAAGTGTAATGAGGTGGCTGTTTGCTCACTGGTGTCATTACTGTGAGGGGGGGTCTGCTCCATCCTGTTCTAATGGTGGTCAATAGTGAACATCCTGGGAGCAGAAAAGTAGAGGTAGTGTATAGTACTATATTCTCAGATTCCTCGTAACGCTTCTCTAGCGTACATCTCGTAACGCTTCTCTAGCGTACATCTCAAGGCCTTACTCAATCAGAGGTGATATCTTTGCAGATTGTTTTTCTTGGGGTAATTAAATCCTTTCATGTCCAAAAAGTGGGCAGGTCTGCTTCAGGGGATACAGTTAAGATGAAGTTAATTTCATTGGCTCTTAGAGTGCTGGAATTGTCAGAGCTTTCTATAACATCCTTTTCTTAATCTTCTGTATAACAGCAGGATTAAGTTTTATCTGAGGGAACCCTGCAAGTTTTGCCTACTGCCCTTCCCCCCATTTCTTTTCCTCTCTCTGCCTGTACCCTGGGTGAGACTGGCTTCCAGATTTTGAACCAATTGTTCATTCTTCGTGGTGGTCAACAGGGCTCACTCCTGATCCCCTGGAATTCCGTAGCGTTGGAGCTATTAGTGTTGTTTCTTTAGGCTAAGAAGCAAGAGGGGAAAACGGATGAGGGTATATACGGAAGGTGTCTCAGACCCTTAACAGAGTGTAGATTTTGGATCCTTTCTGGCTGGCAGAGGAGCAGGGTACATCTCTGTATCTGTAAATCTTGACCTTATATTGATTGCATGTCAAAGAGATGAGTTTTGCTGAGACAGTGGGAGTTTCCCGGATCCACCTCTCAGGATTTAAGATGCAATTTCATATTAAGCTTAAGGAAGTTTACTGTGGACAGCTGCTGAAAGGAATAGTCATCTTCTCCAGTCCATGCTGACACTGTCCTGCCTTTGTCTCCTCTGTCAGCACTACTGAGTGGGTACTATGCTGAGAGTCAGATCTGTTCGCTCTTGTGCCCCCAAACTGAGTCTGATATGCAAATGAATATGTTGGTTTTCAGATCAGCTCACATGGCCAAGTGACTTGTTGAGCAACTCAATGCTGAGGCTGCTTCCATAAAGCAGTTTAGTCATCTCTATGCCCTGGTCTTCCAAATCCAGACGCAAAATTTGGTGATTCTGATGGAAAAGTATATTTGTGCATTCTGGGTGTACAAACCAGCAATTCCAGCTGCCCCTGAAAGGGGAGGTTCCTGCTCCTCATTGCAAACTTTTCCCTCAATGTTGCTCGGAGTGGGTGGCATCCTTTTGCTGCTGTGCTTGGGTTGCAACTGAGATGAGGCAAGTGCACAGCTGGAGGAAGGGGAGGGTTTTCTCTTGCTAACAACAGCAGCCTGTGTGGCCAGCTCGAAGATCACGTGTAACTACGCGGAGTCTGCAGACAAGGAGCTTAAAGTGAAGGGGGGAAGGATTCAGGAGTATAGCCACCTTTATTCCTGATCTTGAAGGCCTTCATGATACAGAAAACAGATGCTGAAGCTAAATGAAAGACGTGGTTTGGTACTTCATGGTAATCCTAATCTTGGTCACTGTTGTGAACTGTGATGAGCTGGGTGAATGGAGTGAGTTTTGGCTATTTCCCCAACAGCCCTGGTTTTGACTGTAACTAGCCTTTACTGCAAACCTTGCTTCAATGTATCATCCCTACTTTGACAGCCTCTTGATCAGAAGCAGCTCATTTAAAGATCTTCCATACCCTTCATCATTTTCCTTCACTTTTCCTCTCCAAGACTGATGTCTCAGATGTGTTTTAATGTTAGTTTTGCTGCATACTATAAATTGACCTGCTAACTGCGGACCCGTGCCAGGGTCTACTGCATCTACTTAGTTGACCAGAGCCAGACCTATCATTTCAGAGCCAGATGGAGCTTTAAATGGATTTTGATGAGGAATTGTAAGCATTAATGTATAGATAACAGGTGGAGCAGTGTGGAGTAGGTGATGCTTTGATCCATTAGCAAGCATTAGAATTAACCTTTGATATTTGTGTGTAAAAGAACCCAAGCTTGAGAGTTCAAATGACTGGCTTGAAGTGGTAATTCACCCCTTGCAGGAATTCACCTTTTTCCTGTTTGAGCCTCAAGACTGATTCTGTCACATCAGTACTTTCCCCTTGCTTGGGAATATTTAACTGTCTGAGCCTCGTATTTTTAAGCAGTGGTCCTTACTCGTTCTTTTGTTTGTGTTGTGGCTTTAAGAATGAAGATTGCTCGCAGGGGATATCACAGCCTGCTTGAGGGGAGGGCTTCTTTCTCTCCCAAGAATTTGGAAAATAATTTTATTTCCGTTGTATTCAGAGAATTAAGATTTTGAAGTAATGACTCACAAATTTTATGTTCAGTGACAAAGTTTCCATTTTGATACTTAAAGCTTTGTAGACTAAAAGTTTTTCTAGGCTGATTTATTAGTTTCTGTTCTTTAACCTTTTAGATGAGCCTGGTTGTTATGTCACTGTGAAGCTGGAGACATTTAGGAGGCAGAATTCAGTGGCCTTTGACAACCTAGAATTATCACTTTAAATGGACTGTGTGAGAAATGATTGTTCCAGAGTTACTTCTCATATGAGTGTGAAGCCAAAACTTCTATTAATGGAGAAGTTAGTGTGTTGGTGGTTGGTTTTTTATAGCCATTAAAAATATGCCTGTGTATATATATGTGTATATGTCTGTATTTACACATATAAAGTATTTTCATTTGTATATTCTTTTATTGAGTTTGTATTCTTTGAATTTTGCCAGCATTTATCAGCTCTTAACTGAAAGAGGGCAGGGAAAAAAGTGACTTGTCTGTGGCCAGTCTTTTTAGATTTATTAATCTCTATTCATCCTCATTTTAAACCTTTATTCATTCTACCGCTGTTGCATCTGAATAGATTTATCGCTTGAGTATTTAGCAGTAGCAGAGACAGAAATAGTAATAGTGCTGCTGGAAGTCAGAAGCTTTGAAATCTCTAGAACTAGTGAAGTTCCTGAATTGGCAGTCTGTGAAACAGGCTTTCTTAGGGCTCTCTGACAGTGATACCTGAAATTATTCTTCCCTGATTTGATTTGGTTGGTTTTCATTTAGAAATGGTGTTTAGTTGAATTTGTAGAAGAATTACCAAACAAAATTAATAAATAATAAATCTTTTTGCAATATCTTCCATTCTTCCCCTGCTTTCCTTTCTTTGCATAACACGTGGTATGTGAAGAGTTAGAAAGTTACTATGCTTTTAAAATAGCAGAGTGCTGGTATTGGGTTGGGACAGAAAGGGAAGTGTTCACTCCTTGCAACGTGGTTCGAACAGCAATAGGTGGCAGCAATCAAATGATGTTTAGGACATTCAGCTTAAATAACTAAATTAAATTCGGTGCACTTCTATTTGGGCTTTACGTATCTTGGTGGTAAACATTGTGCTTATGCAGAAGGTGAAAGAAAAATGAATAAATGTTTCTGAGTTGTAATGTAAATTTGGTGTCAAACTAATTAATAAATTTGCTTCAAAGCAGGATCTTTGCAAATGAAAGGGCTAGATTTTTGCAGATCTTCATCTAATAGTATTTCGGATGTGCTGGACTGTTAAATTAGCTGCTGTTGTTAGAAAAATCCTAGATTTATATGCCAGATTCCATATGATCACTTAGCAATATAGTCCTTTTCTGTGCTTTTTCAAATCAGATTGGCAAACTTTATTGGTTCTGTTTTTAGTAAGGCATTTTGCAACAATTTGCAGTAGTTTTTATCTGTGTTTTCACAATGTTTTCATTAAGTTGCTTTACTTGGAATTTAAAATTACAGTCCTGCATGTTTAATCTACTAATAAAGTGGAATGGCTTGGCTTTTGTTTCAAGCCTGACCTATTTTTTGTTTTTCCATCTGTGTGGATGTCCCACATGTTTTAAATAATACAAGCTGATGAGAAGATACAAGTAAAATAGGACTGTATTTACATAGGGTGGCTTTATATGTGAATTAGGAAAGCACGACTCTGATAACATTTCATGAGCCCCAAGTTCTTGCTGAGTGAATGTGTTTATTTTTGGATAGAATGACGATAAATTTGTGGTTCCAGTTCCAAGCAATCTTAGCAGGGCTTATCCAGGCTTTGAGTTTGCTCTCATTACCTAACATATCTAAAATGTCTAGTGTAAACATGTACACTGATTTGTTAGTTACTTATCAGACCTTGGGAGCTGAGGTCACACCATGCAAATATTTGTGCTTTCTGGAAATACAAGTGGTTATGAGTTTTGCATGAGACTAGCTGTTGATATTAATGTGGTCCTTTAAAAAGCCCATCACTCGCTTGACATGGAAGCATCCTAGTACTGACTGAAGTTGTGTCAGTGGAAGGATCTGTGTTAGTAGAATTGGGCAATATGCTCTGCCAGGAGTGCAAGAGGCCGTGGTCTGAATTATTGGTGCCCCCGCAGAAACGTGGGGCATCTTGTTCTGTAGCAAAACCCTCCGCTGTGCCTGCGGGAGAGCTGTTTGCACGATGCAGCTGCACAGAGTAAATACAGCTCTCCTTAGCTGTAACCTAACAGTCGCAATAAGCTGTTCTCTGTTTCGCTTCTGGCGGTGAGTTTCACCTGTGATTCAGTGAGTGGCATCCTGTCCCTACCTCCCACTGCTGCTCTCAGCTCCACCTCTTACCTTCCACTGCAGTGTTTCATACCCTCTTGCAAATTGATCTGACTCGCCAATCCTGCAAGGATATACATGTATGTATGTACACATAAGCATGGCTTTGGTTTTGCTTGGTCAAGGAGTTGGAGGGATCTGACAAGCATGAGAAAGCAGGCAGAGAAGAGCATATGGGACTGCACATCTAGGAGCAGAGGTGGGGCCTGAGGAGCAGCAGCAGCTCATGCTGGTCTGTTCAGCTGCCACCAAAACCACTACGGCAGCCCTTAAAGCAGGAGGAGTTGTTCCGTGTTCTCTGACTTCTGCAGCTCAGGTGTAGCCCCCCTTCTTAGGGAGTGCTTTTTAAAAAAGGGTTACTTGGAACTGGAATTGCATATCAAGGGGAAAAAAAAAAAATCGAAGTAGGCCATGGATATTGTTAAGTGTGAGTTTGACTTAGCCTATTTTTATCTTTCTTTATATCTAGCGTGCTTATGGCTTGTTTTGCAGTTATTAGTTGAACGCACTGAAAGCCTATTAAAAGTCTTAACAGGCTACCACACTGGTTCCAGTGACCCTCTTTGTCTGTGAAGTGTGAGGTCTAAACCCGATGTGTGTGGGCCTGCAAGATTTGGAGAGACGAATGAAGTAGGATGCATGTTAGGTAAAGGGCTACTTTGCATTTTATTCTTGTTGGGCAACACTCTCTGCCTTTGGTAGAAAGCTGAAACTTTTTTGACAGATCTCAGAGTAGAACAAAAGAAAAAAAAGCAAGATACAATGCTGAAGAGGTAAATATGCTGAAGGGGTAAATATGCTGCATATTGCCTTCAGACTTGGAGGGAGTGGGGCAGCTGCTTCCCGCTCCAGAGGAACCCGCGTTAGATCCTTTGGCCAGACCAGGGTGACAACTCTTAAACAGAAAACCTGCAAGGGGGGGGAGGGGGGCCTCTCCCTCTGTTACAGCATCTCTTTAGTCCCTGGTAAGGTTGCAGAAACATTTTCTTCCAGCAGTCCCTATTACGTGTTCTACCCTCCCTCCAGCAAGTCAGCTGTATCAGCACAACTGTCTGTGGGACCACAATAATGCACACCCCCCGGCCCCGAGTCTCCTTCCCCTCCCAAAAGGCAGGGAGTTATTTTTAGCAGGATCAGTGGCGTGATCTTCAGTTCACCATGTGGCCCACAGACTTACTGGCACATTGTCCACTTTCAGCAAGGGTAGGAGAGCAGCATGGAGGCAGCATAAGCGATTGAACTGTATGAGCAAAGAAATGCTCATGAATCTGCGGTTTGAATTCTAAGCTTAGGTTTCCTGTGTAGTCCCAGGAGAGATTCAGAGCACCTGCACATTAAGCTGGCAGCAGATTGTGCTGATTTAGCTAAACTGCTCAACTTTTAAAAAAAGTTACTTCTGACATGTAAGGCAGCACTGCTTTTAGGTGCTGACATGTTTAGTTCAGCCTGATCTGGCTCTCTGTAATTACTGTAACATAGTCATGCTTCTCTTCCTGTCCCCCTTGCCTAGGCAGGTTGGCAGAGTGTGTCAGTACCAGGAAACTTGATCACGGAACCTGATTTAATGCTTGTTTAGCCTCTTTATGTCATTCCAGTAGCATATCTCAAAATGAAGAATGGGACCTTAAGAATTTCACATCAGCTAAAGGTGAACCCATGCGTGTACACAAGCATTAGGTTTTTTTCTCAGTAATAAAGGTGATGGCATTTGAACACAGGACGTACTTGAAACAGAACAAATAAATGCTCTAAAATTTATTTATCTCAACAATAAACACAGATACCTCTCAGTTTTTCCCAATAGCCAACAGTCTTTAGTACTGTACAGGGACTGTGTTTAGACAGAGAAATCTTTCCAAAGCTGCTCTTTGCCACGAGCTGAAAGAAAGGAGAGAGAGAGAGAGAGAGAGGAAAAAAAAAAAAAAAAAAAAAGTTCCCTGCCAAAATATGTGACCAAACTGAGCAATTCTGAAACTTCTTTATTCGTAACTCGTGGGACATGTGCTTAATGAGCTGATGGTTTCTGTATTGTAAGAAGCTTGGATATGCTCCTAAGAACTTATTTTTTCAGTAAGTCTATTTAAGGCATTTACAGCAGACTTGATTTTGTTGTTATTGTTGTTGTTTTGATGGTTGATTTTGGGAAACATTGATAATATACCTCACACCTCTTCCTTTGAGGAAAATCCCTTTTTGTACGAGGTTTTACTCTAGTGGTTGTTTTGTTTTGTTTAGGGTTTTTTGGGTTTTTTTGGGGGGTGGGGAGTCAGGGAAATGTATTTAGAAAAAGCTCTCCCTTCTTTCCTGTTACCACACCTGCTCAGCATAGCTGGGAGAGAAATGTGTGAAGGTGACCATAGGCTGACTTGAATGACTTTATAGCCCTTGTTTTGATGTAAAATCTACAACTCTACTGCCTTTAAGGTTGAAAACCTTTGGAAAAGCCTGGTGCAGATTTGCAAGCAGTCTTAACATTTAATTGCTTGCTTTGGGATTTTTTTTTTTTAAATTAGTGCTGCAATTAAATAGGCAGATGGAAGTCTTCACTGGAACACATCAATTTTTTTTTGATGCTGTGTCTATTTTAATATATTTTCATAGTTTAGGCAGTGCCTCTAGACTGGATGGCTTCTTGTGGATTTTTTTTTAATTTTTTTTTTTAATAGTTGCTGGCCACTCATACCACTGTAATTGAGACTGTTCTTTACAAAGATTATCTTTGCCTCCCATGGATACGTCTGTGATCTTTTAAGTTATATATGCAGTCCACATCTGGATTAGAGCAGGAAAAAAAGAAAATATTAATTTTAAACTTAATGAGATTTTTGGCTTCATTGAGTCAAACATAAAGTTTGCATTGAGCTTGAAGTCAACTTTTCACACTTAGCATCATAATTTCCAAGAATGTATGGTATGTTCTTATATTAAAAACCCCTCAGGAATAACTTACCCCAAGACACCTTTTTGTAAAAACTAAGCTGTCTTTCTTTTCCTGTGCTATCAACTGAGCTGATGGAGATGATAGAGTTTTTTCTTTTGCAGAAGTGTTGCAGTGCACATTGTTGGCCTTAAAGGTATCAAATGGGTCGGACCACTGATGGGGCTGAAAAACACTTGGGGGAAAACCCCACAGCTCAAAAAGCTGTGTTTGTGTCAGCAGCCTGGTCAGCTTTAGTCTGTGGCTGTGTGGGCTCTAGAGCTGAGCAAACCTGAGAGAGATGTGAAGCCCCTATCTGTTTAGAAATTTGCACTTGGGTGGCTTGAACCTGACTGTGAAACTTGGGATACAGACATGCTTCCTCTGCCCTCTCTCTTGCTGCCTGTTCCTTATGAGATTAAAACATGGGTCAGTTCCTTAATCCTCTTCCCTGCATTGCCAGCAGGCAGCTGTGTCAATGCAACTGAGATTAGGTTGGGGGATATAGTAACAGAAAAGACCAGACAGCACTGGCAGTGCTTTATGTTGTCAGAGAAGCTAAGAACTGTGGCCTTTTTCTTCTATAATTTCTGTCCAGAATATTATCATATCCTGTTAGTATTTTAGCCGTATGGTGTTTTGGATTTACCCACGTTGCCTTAGAAGCTTGTGCTTGCTGTTGGTTGCCTTGCTTTTCCCTTAGGATTTGAATTCTTTACTAAATCCACCTCGCCAGAGATACTCAAAGCACTGTGTGGGTCTCCTGTGACACTATTCTTGTGACAAGTGTAGCGCTCGCTTCATTTCAAGACAGAATCTGGCTTCATAACCCACTGAGTCAGAAGTATGCTGGTAATAGCGCTTTCTTCAGGTCTACTGTTATTTCCACTATTTTGTAACATGAGTTGTCTTTAAGAGTTGATTAACATTGGTGGTATGTTTGACATCATGAACTCTGTTCTAAGACTTGTAATCGTAAGAACCGGTCTGCTGTTCAGACCCACGTGAGTTCGCCGAGAGCTGGCAGATGACCGTGGGTGCTCGCCTGACTTGTGCCTAGATCAGATGACTGGGAGTGGAAAGTGAAGTCTGCACGAGTGAGTGTGCTGTGTCTAATACTGTGCCTGGAGGTAAGGTCTTAACATTTGTCGTGTACCTTACTAGCTTGTTTGAAATCCATAAATATTGTTTGGACTTTTATTCTAAAGTTGCATGTTCGACTTCCCAAAGATCTTTGGGTCTTGAGTTCATTTATCGGTTTCTGTTTTCTTTGACAGCTGTTTTGGTATCTGCCATCAGTTCTTCATCTAGTGATGTTTGTAGAGATTGAGAAATTTTTCAAGTGTGGTTTGCAGAATAACTTTGAGAACTGCTTTGGTTGTTTAAAATATTTTGTAATTAAAAAAAAGTCATTTGTAATGGCTGGACTACATAATAAAACTATGGCAATTGAATATAGTAAACTTCAAACATGTGTTTGCCCAAAAGTTGGTTTAGGCTTTGCCTTTGTGCTTTACTTTATTTATTGAGTACTGAAATGTTAGTCTTTGAAATGATGAGTTCTGTCTCTCCAGATGAGATGTCCTCAGGTATGTAAAACTTGAAGGAGGGAAGATTTAAAACACCAGTAGCAGTTGTCAGGTGGGTGTTTGTAAGTGTTTGGATCTCACTGATCAGGATTTGCTGTTAGGGTGATCAAGGCAGGCTTCTGCATTATGTCTGAGGAAACACTGTGTGTATAGTTCCTCTGCTGTCCATCAGGGTAAGCAGGGAGTCTCACAGTCCCCAAGCTTACTTGAGGAAATGGAACAGGCTAGGTGAAAAATGAAGATGTGATTGGTTGACTTTATTGATTTAGGTGATGAAGTGGTTGTAGCAATTAACTCAGTTGCTACTAATTATTATAAATGTAAATAATTTCTCGCCTTATTTAAAGGGGTTAAAGATATGCTTTCACTTGATTCATTCAAAAGAACGAGGAACATGCATGTAAGACTTTCAGAGTCACAGTCCTGTTGCACCAGTAGCCTCCAAATCTGTTTCCAAAAGAAAGGCTTTAAATATACAGCAGAACTGAAATGTGATTCATTGGCGCTCCTCTGCGAAGACAGGGATGAGAGGATAAGTGTGTACCTCTACATAAAGAAGGATTTATTGATCTGTTCTCATTGGATTTATACTATAGTGAGAACAGAGTAGCTGCCCATGGGAATTTAGGAAAGTTAAATTTTATTAAATGAAGTATGTGCAGACAGCAAGTGGTGTAAGTGGCTTGCAGACTGGTAATGAGTGCAGAACAAGAAAGGGGTGTATGACTTTGTAAAGCTTAAAAGAAATAGATTTGCTGGCTGTTTGCATATCCTTTTCTCATTGGCACAGCAGGAAGCATATTCTGGGATGCTGATAAAAAAAAACCTTTCCTCTATTCTGATTTAAGGCATGCTTGTTGCAAAAGTAGGCTCGAAACCAACATCCGTGTTTGTAGACAATCCAGGATACTTCTGGAATACAATGAAGATAACTTCTTAAGCCAGGTAATAGACAGCCCTACCAGAGAGGATGTGATGCTGAACCTCATGGTAACCAACACAAGTGAGCTAACTGATGATGTCAAGCTTGGAGGTAGTCTGGGCTGCAGTGGTCACACACTGGTGGAGTTCCCAGTCCTGAGGGGTAGGAGTCTGACAAGGAGTAAAGTCAGGACCCTGAATCTGATGAAAGCAAACTTTAAGCTGTTCAAGGAGTTGGTCAGTAGGACTGCCTGGGAAACTGCCCTCAGGGACAAAGGAGCAGAACAGAGCTGGCATATCTTTAAGGATGCTTTCCATGGAGTGCAAGAGCTCTTGATTCCCAGTGGTAAGAGATCAGGTCAGGGAGATGGGAGACTGCCATGGCTGAGTCAAGACCTGCTGGTCAAATTAAAGGGCGTGAAGGAACTGCACAGGCAGTGGAAGCAGCGGCTTGTGTGCTGGGAAGAGTATACAGACACTGCCTGGTTGTGGAGGGATGGGGTTAGGAAGGCCAAGGCATGGATGGAGCTGAACTAAGGAAGGGATTCAAGGAATAATAACAATGGCTTCTACGGGTATGTCAGCCAGAAGAGGAAGGTCAAAGTGTGTCCCCCCGATGAGCAATACTGGCAAATGAGTCAAATGATCATTTAAAAGTTGGTTATTTTTGCCTGCTTCTAAGTTGTCTTTGAGCATAATATACATTATCATAGAATGGTTTGGGGACCTTTAAGATCATCTAGTCCCAGCCCCCTGCAGTGAGCAGGGACAGCTGCAACTAGAGCAGGTTGCTCAGAGCCCTGTCCAACCTCACCTGGAATGTATCCAGGGATGGGGAATTGACTACCTCTGTAGGCATCCTAAGCACCCTTAACATAAAAAATGTCTTCCTTCTCTCTAGTCTGAATCTCCCTCTTTTCTTTTAAAACCATCACCCCTTGTCCTGTCACAACAGGCCCTGCTAAAAAGTCTGTCCGCATCTTCCTTCTAAGCCCCCTTTAAGTCCTGAAAGGCCACAAGAAGGTCTGCCTGGAGTCTTCCCTTCTCCAGGTTGAACAACCCCAACTCTCTCAGCCTGGTGTCACAGCAGAGGGGTTCCAGCCTTCACATCCATTTCTGGGGCCTCCACTGGCCCTGCTCCAACAGGTCCATGTCTCCTGTGATGAGGCCTCCAGAGCTGGACCCAGCACTGCAGGGGGGTTCACACCAGAGTGGAGCAGAGGGGCAGAATTCCACCCCCACCTTGACCTGCTGCCCACCCTGCTGGGGATGCAGCTCAGGATGTGATTCACTTCTGGGATGCGAGTACGTGTTGCCAGCTTGTGTCCAGCTTTTCATCTGTCAACACCCCCAAGTTCTTTTCTGCAGGGCTACTCTCAATCCGTCTTCTGTCCAGCCTGTGTTGATACTGAGGATTTCCATGACCCAGGTCCAGGACCCTGGCCTTGTTAAGCCTCATGAGGTTCACATGGGCCTACTTCTCAAGCTTGTCTGAGTCTCTCTGGATGGATCATGTCCATTAGGTGTGTCAACCACACCACTCAGCTTGGTGTCATTTGCAAACTTACATCGTGTGCACTTGATCCCACTATGTCATTGATGAAGATATTAAACAGCACTGGTCCCAGTATGGACCCCTGAGGGACACCACTAGTCACAGATTTCCATCTGGACATTGAGCCATTGACCACTACCCTCTGGCTGAAACCATCCAACCAATTCCTTGTCTACCCATCAAATCCATATCTCTCCAATTTGGAGAGTAGAATGTTATGGGGGACCATGTCAAAGGCCTTACAGAAGTCCAGAGAGATGACATTCATAGCTCTTCCCTTGTCCACTAATGTGCCTTAGCAGAGCTTTTAGGAGTCTCTGCTCCATGATCTTCCCAGGCACAGAGGTGAGGCTGACAGGTCTGTAGTTCCAAGGATCCTCCTGTCAACAGTTTTTAAAAATGGGTGTAATGTGTCCCTTCTTCCAATCACCAGGGACTTCACCTGACTGCTAAGACTTTTCAAATATAATGGAGAATGGCTTGGCAACCACATCAGCCAATTCCCTCAGGACTCTGGGCTACATCTCATCTGGTCCCATAGACTTGTGTATGTTCAGGTTCCTCAGGTGGTCATGAATCTGCTCTTTTTGTGCAGCAGGAGGGACTTTGCACTCTAGATCCCTGTCTTGTGGTACATCCACTTGGGAGGTGTGGGACAGATCTTGTCAGTGAAGACTGAGGCAAGAAAGCTGTTGAGTCCCACAGCCTTCTCTTTGTCCCTTGTTACCAGTTTTCCAGTCACGGTCATCAGAGGAGTGCGCTGTCTTTGACCTTCCTTTTCTGGCTGACATACCTTAGAAGCCCTTCTTGCTATTCTTTGAAGCCTGTGCCACATTCAGCTCCAGATAGACTAACAAATTACATATCTGTGATGCTGTCAGAATGCTTCCAGGAAGACATTCTAGTCTTAGTTTGTGTGTTGCTTAAAATACTGTGAAAGGTCATAATGCCCTTCACTGGATGTGCTCCAGCCCCTCAGTGCCCTTCTTGGAGTGAGTGGCCCAAAACTGAACCCAGGATTCTAGGTGCAGCCTCCACAGTTATGACTCCAGGGAAACGACTCCTGCCCTAGTCCTGCTGGCCACACTAGTGCTGACACAAGCCAGGATGCTGGTGACCTTGGCCACCTGGGCACACGCTGGTTCATCTTCAGCCACCCGTTGACCAAACCCCCAGGTCCTTTCCCACAGGACACTTTCCAGCCCCTCTTCTCTAAACCTGGAGTGTTGTGATCCAAGTGCAGGACCCAGCACTTGGCCTTGTTAAACCTTGTTTCATTGGCCTAGGAAGGTAAATGTAACACATCAGTTCTTTGGTTTTTAAATCCTTAGGAGGTGGTAAAATGGCACAGTAATCCCATGGGGAAGGAGTCTGACGGTTCCTTGTGAACAACTTCATTTCGAGGTTTGTTAGGGAAAATAGCTGGCTTTCATGTCTCGTAATTTGCTTAGAAACATTGTGGAACCCTGGGGTTTTGGAACTGATCTAAGTGGGATTTTTGGGGGGCTTGCTGGCCTGAACTGGAGTTTGTTTTATGGATTTTGGCATCACATTTTTTTGAAGCTCTCAAATCATAAATAAGCAGTGAAACTGCGCTGAAGATGTGTGTGTGTTTATAACCAATGAGATATATACATACTTGATTTCTTTTAAATTGGTGTGGTTTTCTTTTCTGTCATGTTGTCTTTAGCCATAAATATGACCTCCCTACCTTGTGCTTTTTTTTTTTTTCCTTTGTGTCACCCTGGCAGTACTTGGATTTTGTTGTGAAGTCAAATGTCAAGATACTAGGTGGGGTTTACGGCTCAATTTTCAGTGAGTACCTGCAGTTTGGTTTTGTTTTTTTTTTTTAAGAGGAATTTGCAAGGCAGATAAGACCAGGCAGCATTTTGAGACCAGTATTTGTGCTGTGATTTTTCTTTTTTTTTTTTTTCCCTCTCCCTCCTGTCTTTGTCAGGTTTAGCTGTGAGAGTCAACAGTCACCACTGATAGTTGAAAAAGGCATAAACTATTTTCCAAGAAATGGTTTGCTTTGGTAGGAGGGGAGAATTTTAAAATTATCTTTGTTTTCTATTCCATCTGGTATATTTTTTCATCCTCTGGTAGGTTGCAGCTGATCTGTCAGTAACTTCCAAGGAAAAAATTGGGGTTTTTCTCCATGGTGTTACATTTTGAGCATTAATTTTTATAGCAGCGGCTTACCTTCCTAAAAGGCAGGGGGGGGAGGAGGGAAAGACTGAGGAAACAGGTTTTTAAGTTGTATACTTGATTCTATGTCTAAACAAGTGCACGTGGTGTGCGCTCTCTTAATTTATGGCCATTGGATGAATTATGGCAGAAAGACCATTTGCAATTAAGTACAGCTTGCTTAATTGATCTGTGCTTTTGGAACACGTGGTGTACGTACTTGGTTGCATGTCTAAATCCTTTGGAAAGTCTGAGATGAGAGGCAGGGTGCAAAATAAAAGAATGTGTGATAAAACAAAAGTAGTAAAACAGACAAGACATCCAGAACATGTGATGCAGTTGAAGCCACATGAAACAACGTACTGATTGTGGGTGAAGCGTTACAAGTGTATGCAGCTATATATATATTATTTTTTTTTTAGTCATTTCATGCTCTTCTCTGTTAGTGTTTGTGTTTTAGGTACATCTGAATACCAGGCAAGGAAGTTGCTCAAAAAACAAGTAAACTCCCCCATTGTTAATTGAAGAGTGGTCTAACAACAAATGTTATCAGACTATGGAGCTGCAAACTCCACTGTGTGAATGTGGTTTGCATGCCAGTGCCATTTTCAGCTTTTGAGGAAAGGTGAACTTCTCATTATCAGTATCTCAACGTGTGCAAGTGGAAGCTGAGTGCTTACCACACAGATAAGCACTGTGGGGTTAGGATAGGAAGGTTTGATTAGGACTCAGTTTTGAGACAAGAAGGCCTGTCTGGTGCTTTTCTCTTCTCTAGCTCTGCAAACAAGTGCAGTTATAGATGATAAAGAACACAGAGGTGTAGCATAACATTTAGTAAAATACACAGCATTTGCAAAATATGTGTTAACGTACAGAAGTGCTTTCCCCTGTGTAATGCTGTGACTCTTTGTTGTCAGACTCGGATATTTTCTGCTATCCTTCTCACACATGTTAATAACCTGACTTTTTAGGCTTGCTGCTTTGCTTTTCCAATGTTAGTTATCCTGTCATTATAAAACTGCAGCATTTGGAAAGCGTTGCTTTTGTTATTACTCCTTTTATTAAAGGCAACCTTCACAGCAGGTGAGATACAAAAGGACAGGAGAAAAATACCATGCTGGAATCACACAGTCAGCATTTTATGTCTGTACGTTACTTAATACTAGCCAAGGAAAGAAAACAGTTCATGATGGAGATCATTGCATAACTCAGAACTGGAAATTTAAATAGATTCACATTACACTGAGAGGAGTTGTGGCACTTCCCCTTTGGTATGCTTTAGATCACTAAAAGAAATCATACTCCTAGAGAGAAATGAAGTAGTTTATCTTTGTTCACCATGTTCTGTGTCCATCTTCCTTTGTCAACAAAGCATGTGTCTTAAAAGAAAATAAGGAAGGAAAAAGAGCAACGTGGTTTCAGTAAAAGAAACTAACATCATGGCATGTCAGAGACATAATTTACAAAATATTACAATGAATGGACAAAATGGCTTATTTGTTTTTGTAGCTTTTCAGAGGAGAGCTACACAGTGCATCTTTGATGGTCAACCTACAGAACTTTCTAACCAGCAGTAGATAAAATCTGGCATTAATTCAGTTATTTTTTTTTACTAGCACAGTGGTTTGATGCTTCTGGGTTTGGGGTTTGGTTTTTTTTTTTTTCCTTCTTCCCCTCTTTCTCTCCTTCTCCCCACCATCATGAGGTATGTGCTCTGAGAGTTGTTGGAGGATTAGGCAGACACAAAAACATGACATCTATCACAGGTACCAGTTAATGCCAATTCACAACTGTTTCAAGTGAGAATATGAAACCAAACCAGATGATTCTTCTCAATGCATTCACTCTGCAGAAAAACTAGTGAAATCACTCTGTTATTTATCAGTTTCTCTCCAAACCTTAATGTGTGTGCGTTTGCAGGCTCTCACTCCTGTGTTGAGGTCTACCCCAGCACTTCCTTTAGCATGCAGCAAAAGAGGTGAAAACTTTTTCTAAGAGCATATGGTTTTAGTTATAACGTGTTTCGCAACTTTGACATTCATAGACAGGGCTTACTTGTGTACAACGCTTCCACTCCTGCACTCAGCATACGGAATTAGGTGGAGCTTTCTTTTATCAAACTGAGGATAAATGTTATTTCACTACAATAAAGAAAATTAACTTCTATATAGTAGAAAAACCATATGCTTCTTAACTGCAAGTATGTCATGCTTTGCATGACAGCAGGTGATTCCTGTGTGTGGAATAATGCTGTATTTCCATCAGAAAACTCACTGATGATTGATGATATGGGAATGCTTGGAGAATGAGAGAGAGTGACAGAAACTAGTCCAAACACAGATATTGTGGTGTGTGCATGAATGGAAAAATCTGTCCTTCGGTGAGCATATTGCTTACTTGTTTCTCCTACTGAATGATGTTGAACTTAAAAATGCTAGTAACTACAGCCTCTTGGTCTGAGCACATCTGAGTCATTGCTGGCATCTCTTGGTATTGTTAAAACAAGATATTTTTATTTTGGTTTTTAATTGATGATTTAAAAACCATTTGATGTTCATGTTCCCCTTTCAGCTTGCTTTAACATTTACATCTGTCATCAGCTCATGTGGAACAGGGTCGTGACTTACTGTCTCTATAAAGTTTGGGACTTTCTGTGGTACATCCCCATGAAAGCAAATGGAACTATGGTCACATTCCAGACAGCAGATTTTTGCCACTTCCTGTGCAATATGGATTCTATTTCTAACTGAAGACAAAAGCCTTTGTTCTGCTGAGTCACACTTCAGTACAATAGGCAGCTACAGAAAAGTGGGTACACTTTGTTTCTAGTTCCAGTTTTGACTTTGATGTTCTCCCCTGTACTTGCTTCTCCCCCTTTTTTTGCCTTCCCTTTTTTTTTTCTTTAATGCTAGAGTTGCAATATGATTTAGCCCACACGTTTTGCACATATTTTCTCTGAGCAGTGTTATTACAGTTCTCCCTTTCGGTTGCAGCAATCCTATTGACTGTCACCAGCCTGCTGGTTTTGTCTACTTCACATAAAGCAGCTTTATGAAAGAGGGAAGTGGAAGACAACAATCAGCTCTCCTGAGTTCAAAGCCTATCATCTTCCAGGGTGATGAGTAATAATAAATTGTTGTGTTGTGTTGTTTTTTGAGGTGCCTAATTCACTGTTTGATTGCTTTGAAGTGCATCTGACAACTCGTTGAAACCTATTTGAAGGATGCAGGTTTACAGCCAGTGGGTTGTTAATGGTAATAACAGGATATGATCCACAAAAAAGGCTGTGTAACATAGATGTTATAATGTGCGTGGAGCCATCATGAGCAAATACCATTTGAATCTTCTGCTTTACCGGTAAAAAATAATTCTGATATTGCCTAGCATTAAAGCAAAAATGGCAGTAGATTAGAAAAGTGTGTAAATACGGTACTGTGAAAAGAGAGGGAAATGAGAGAAGGGGAAAAAGAAGGGCCCTGTGTGTGTCCTTTTGCTTTTGCACCAAGTAACAGTGGGATAGGAGGACCTACCATATGTTAAAAGCTGCAGAGTCCAAACTTTGGTTTTAGAGAGCGTAGTGCTGACTGATGCTAGGAACAGGATCACAGGCTTATGTGAAATGTGTGTGGTGCTGTGATCAGTTAAATCATTCTCCCTTACAGAGTAGTGGGGCTGCTGGTAGTGTGAAGAAAAGTGTGCCTGTGGAATTGGTTGAAATGGGGGAAGGGAGGGGAAGAAAACCCATAGTGAAATAAAACCCTGGATTAAGTTTTATACTCGGATGCTTAATCCAGTGTCTGTGTGAAGCAGAGCAGATTGCAAATGATTCTCAGAGAAGACTTTAACGGGGTCACAAAGGCTTTATCAATTTCGTTTTGAAACTTCCGTCACCTTACTTTTGCTACAATCACTGCTTGCAGTTTTATGCTTTTATTTGTTTAGATCTAGGAAAATCTATAATGGAAGAGTTTGGTTTTGTTTATTTGTTTTTTTCCCCATTAATGTTATTAGTGGGTTTCAATAAGAATTATTGCTATCTTTCCACAGTATTGGTGGGCTAAGCTGACTGAAACTCTTTGAATCAATAATCTGGACTGAAATAAAGAATTGAGATGTGTGTTCCTATGGGAAGCTATTTGAAGCCTCTTCCTTTTTTTTTTTTTTTTTTTTTTTAATCATTTCATAGCATGTCCTTCACTGACAAAGTGTGCTGCATGGTTTGCTAGATGTTTTGCTGCAGTTTAGGTATATGTATTAGTTTTTACTCAAATTATTTTTAAGTTGCTTTAATTCTAGGGGGACTGTTGGAGATCAGGTTGGTTGTAACTATAAATTTCTGGGTTTAGATAACTATCTTGGAAGAACTTTGGTAAATGAAAAACCAAAAAAATTACAAAATTCAGGATCTGTCCACACCAAAAAAAAAAGTCCCAACAGAAAGAAAAAGGGGAATTAAAATGTGGAATCCCTGAATTCAGGAGCATAAGGAAGAAGTGAGAAGCAGTCAGCAGAAGAAATGCTGGTTATTAAAACAGATGGAAAATTTGAGCATCTGAAAAAACCAAACGAGAAGGATTTACCAGTGTGCACATCCATGTAAGTATCCAGCACAGTAATGCATGGCTTCTCAGAACCATGATAAAGCAGGGGTCAGTGAATCCTGGAAAATTATACAGAAAAACTAATTTACTTAAAAAATAATGCTATCGCAAATTATTCACTAGCAAAGAGAGAGGATACTGGGTCCGACAATTTGTTGAGCTCAGCCTGCTCGAAGTTGGTAGCAGAAGTCCCACTGATTTTTATCACGACTAGATTTGCCCTCTGTTGCATTCTTCAGCCATATTGAGTATGGAAGGATGCAATTGCCTCTTTATCCAAGAGAGCCAAAAAACCAAAGGAAATGAGTGTTGCAGAGCTACTGAAAATAGTAAGGGGATAAATAAATCCAGCTGAAGGTGAGGACAAAAAAGATGTTGATTTTTCCTAGGAAGCAAGTGGCTAAATTATAGTCCAGAGGCTGTGTCCTCCTGTTCAGGTTTAGATGTGATTGCTGTTGTTTACACGATTCGTACACCTCTTGCTGTGGCAAGTGCATCTGAAATCCCCAGGCTGCCTGGAAGAATTTGGTTGTGTGTGTTACAGGCAGAACATGTGCAAAATTAAACCGAAATCTCCCGTTGCCTGTGTAACGTCCTGCCTGTGGAGGCACAACTGTATTTCAGTCAGTTTGAAAGCAAAGGCAGCAAATGCCAGTGTAATAAAAGAATGTTAGCAAAGTGGAAGATGATGCATGTGTTAGTCTTGCAGAAGAGAAAGATAATTACTATCAACCATCTTTTTCTTTTTTTTTTTCCCCAATCTGTTACTTGATTAACATAATCAAGTTACAGTCAGCAATTGCTCTCAATTAGTACTTAGTTTGCCAATTACAGCTTCTATTTCAGACTTGATAAAGGCAGGCAAGGTTAGCAAGACTGTAAGTATGTCTGTTTTTTCTCTGCTTTATCTGCTGAACTGATAGAGGGTATGACTTCTCTCAACAGCATGTGCCAAACTTTTACCCTTAAATGATCAAAAGCACAACAACACAGTTATTTAAGATACCTTCATGTCTAAGAAGATATAGCACATTTATTTCTTGGCACAGTTTTAAATCTTCCCTAAAAAGACACTTCAGAGTAAATAACTTCAGAGTTAATTTAGTAGCCCTGAGAAAAACAGTACGAAAGATGACACAGCTATGAACTGATTTTGAAAAATCCCTTAGAGACGACAATGTATATGCTGTAATTCTGAGGGTTTATTAAATGAGCAAGTCCCTTCTGTCTCTTTCCCTGTGAAAACTCCACGTGTCAGCTGCTGCTGCTTGGCTTTTTAGTTTTTTACATCAGTGACAGAAGAACTCCCCATCCACTTCATAATCTCAGCCTCTGTCCTCAGTCCTTCCAAGATTTCCCGTGCAGCCTTACCTCAGGGAAGCCCAACTAAAACATTTCCTGCAGCATGTCCATCTTCTTGCCTTTATGGAAAACTATGGTTGGCTGAGATTTCCCTGGCCCATGAAATTACAGCAGGGACTCATCCAGATGACATTCTGGCTTTCTTGGGCTCTACTCTGGTTGGGTCTAAAGTAGAGCCCTGAAAAATTGAGCTATCTTTATTTCGTCTAGGAGTAGTCTATTGATATGTGGTTGTGATTGTTAAAGCACCCTCATCTCCAGGGTTATTTTGGTGCTGTTGGTGCTGAGCACTCATGATTTCTCATGTTTATAAAACGGTCTAGGATTTTCACGTACTCTTCTGTCTGCTCTGGCAATGTTGGAAGCACAGTGTGGCACAGGTCTCGCCACTGTGGCATGACACCTGTTTTGCCGATCTTCATCTCTACCACCAGCGCCTTGACGCCAAGGGATGGGGTTCCCATGTACCCCATGAATTGTCTATTGCAAAGGAGAGTAATGAGATACATCTTCTGCGCCTAGGTTTCTGTTAAGGTACAGAGAGATGATGCTGTTTTTCCTTCAGCCTGCCCTTGGCATCTTCCATTTTCAGTCACAGGACTTTGTGGTGTTGTTGGTTGGTGGTTGGTTGGTTTTTTCCCCATGCAGAACCTGCTTCACCTTACTTTCAGTAAAGCTTTTTGTCACCTTTGGTAGCTTCTATGCCACCACCAGAGGAAGACAAATAATTCCATGACTAGAAGGCTCTAATCAACTTCTCTTACTAATGCTTGTTGCTTAGCATCAAAATTACGATTCATGTTTCTGTCTGTGTGCTGAATGTGCTTCCCCTAAGTGCTAGCTCGTAGCAAAACTGCTTTCTACTTCCAGTTATTAAACAGCCTCCAGCACCCATCTTTCAACTTGACCATGGTGCTTTTGTCTCTGTACTAGGACTCCTTATGTGCCTCACTCAACCAGCCATGCTTACGATTGCACGTACCCTCTGACTTGCAGAAGCAATATTCTTTGTCTCTGTTATTATTTGCCTTCAGTAGCATGTTATTGGCAGAAGCTGACAGGATTTAATCAGAATTTTAAAATACCTCATTTGACTGGGTTGCCACTTTCTACATAGGAAATGTTTGTTACTGTTCTGTAAATAGTTGTTTTTCCACCGTGAACCTGGAAGCAAGTTCTTTTGGTCGAATAGGCTAGAAGTAAAATTCTGCAAAATCTGAGAGACTAAGATTTTTTTTTTTTTTTTTGCTATTACAGTACCTACTGTTTAGTGAAATTCCTGTTCCAAGATACTGCCAGGAGCACTTATCTGTCCTCAACAGCCAACAAAAAGTGGAGACGGAAGAGTAAAATAAATAATAAAAAAAAGTATTGTTCAGTCAAGATAGATTAATAGTATTGCACACCAGCCACGCTTCCTTGTTGTTTGTATCAGTTCTTTGTATTTTTATATGATCTAAAAATGTCTTTCCTTGCCTTTTTTTTTTTTTTTCTGTCTGGAGAAATCAAGAGTAAGTGTTCCCTTTCTGTGGGAACAGTTGGTACCAAAAATGCTCCATTTTGGTATGTAAAAATGTTCATTTCAGGGTGGTGCAAATACTGCTTTCTGTGGCTTGACTAAGATTTAGCACTCTATGAGAATTTTTTCAGAAGCGGTGATATTTTATGCTGTAAGGAACAGTGATCTTGAAGGAACCATTAAATCAAATGGCTCGCTGAGGTTTGGAGTGCCTGAAAGACTTTGAATTTTGTACAGTGACTGCTGTAACGAGTACCTTTAGGAGATTAAAGGTTTTGCTCTTCCCTTATTATGTCTACTATCTGCATATAAAATGAAGCTGTGCCTACAGGTGACTGCAGGGTGAGTCCCAGATAGTTTACCAGATGTTTCTGCTTGAAAAGGAGCTGCATTTCTGAAAGGGGCAGTGCTCTCAAAGGCTGTCGTGCTGACTAACAGCTTTTACTGCACTCAGCTTCATAATTTTCATACTTTGTTGGGGAAGTGAACTGCATAGTCTCCAGACCACTTCCTTAGACTCTCAGTTGCTGCTGTACAGGGGATGTTCTGCTTCCATCAACACATGAAACAAAATTTAAGCATCATGTGAGTTAGTGATGGATTTGTGCGTGACATCAGCATTCCCAGAATTCAGAAAAGGGAAATGCAGGTAGGTGAGTGAGCAGAGCACACTGCGTATAGTTTGGCTTTGTTACATCGTGTTTCAGCTTTCTAGGTTGCTACTCTGTAGGTGGATTGTTTTCTGGTGAGTCTGAGTAGCAGAGAAAGAAGTTGTGCCCTGTGGAAGAGCAAAGCATTGATTCTCCTTTATGAAGCCAGACTTTGTTCTGCATCCACTTTATGCCTCTCTTTTTCCCTGGTGTCATGCCTTGCTTCTGGGTGATGTCTGAAAGTCCTTTCACTCTATCCTACTTCTGCTTCATGGGAAGCATGACGGGAGAATTGGCAGGAAGGTGGGAGAAGTTCAGAGAAATAAGCACGATGGGAGTATGGGATATGGAGTGTGATAGCATCAGCAGTGTTGGAATGTGGACATAGGATGGGGAGACTACAAAGAGAGGGACCACAGCCCTGAGTTAGAAAGCCTTTGTCCTGCTTAGACAGCAACATCTATTGAGCACAAAGTTGAAGCTGTTCTCCTTGATGAAGTATCCCAGCCTGTGGCTTATCCTTGGAACATCCTGAGATGCTGCAAAAAGCAGTGAAAATGACAGCTGACAACTAGTGATGGTGAGCCCATGTTAATTATTGCCC
>JAAGNO010002379.1:0-33895 GCA_033439905.1 Ceryle rudis
TATACATCAGCTGTAGCCAAATATAGGGAAAGAATTATTCCCTACTACCTTATTTGGCTTTCAGAGAAATAGGATCGGGGACGCTTGAAATCCCAAACTAAGCTTTTCTGAAGCACTGGCAGCGTTCTCCGTGCGGTGTTTGCAGCTGCTTTGCTGAGCCTTGGCGCGGTGCCCCGGAAGCAGCAGAAGGGCGAGCGGCACCACAGCCCGCAGGGCGCTGGGAGAGGGGATCCGTGCCCAAGGGACTGTCTGGGAGCAAGGGCAAGGCCGAGCAGCGTAAGCCGCAGCGCCACGGATGACAAAAGTCAGCCGAAATTGTCAAAAATAAAGGCGATTTTATACCTTCCCTTCATAGGATAAAATACAAAAGGCCACAACATTGGTTGGAAGCCGTGTTTTGTTTTCCAGCCATAAAAATACCGGTTTGCTATCTGATAGAATGAAAGGAAAAAACCCCAAACTTCATCAGATATGTTCACACCCCAGCCTTGGCTTTCCAACTTAATAAAAACCCAAGATTTAGAGATTTCTGATGAAAATGATCCAGCTACTCCCTTTGGCACTCACTTAGAGGCGTTAAGCAACGTGCACTTCTGGCCCCATTTGCACTTGTGTGACTTGTGTTTTCAGGCTGTAATTCCCGAACAGGGATAGGGCGGGAGTGAGCAGAAAGAAGGGAAGTCAGTCAAAGAGAACCAAGGCTTAGAAATTTTACACTTAAAAGAGTTTGGGTTTTTTTTTTTAATGACGTCTGTTAACATGCAGTTTGCAAAATCTTCAGTGAGTTGCCCCTGTGAGGAAGATTTTTATTTAAAATGAGGCCTGTTGGTTCAGTGATGGCTGTCAGACAGCATGGCTGTAGGTACTGTGCAGCAGGAAAGGGACCAGGCACTACCCCGAGGTTCATTAGCCACCAGCCAGTGCCCTACAGCTGCAGTTACAGAACACAGACCAGTTCACTCTCCCCTAACGTCTTCACTCGCTTCCTGCTTTGGGGTGCTACTTTGTTTTTCAGAGACAATTTTAAATGCTCTGGGAGCAGGTTTGCTGAGCAAGGTAGTGCCAGCTGTACAGAGCACGTTGCTATTTATCTGTGACTAAGATTAAAGCCTCCTCAAAGATTCACCCAAGTTGGTTTTGTAGCCACAACCTGACACACAGAATTTTACGCTCAGGGAGGGGGTTGCATCTTTCACTGAGCTCTGGGCTGCTCTGGCTAAGCTACCAGCAGCACACAAAAAATCGAGTACCAAAAAGATACTACAACACCCAACATGCAAACACTTTTTCAGCTAGTTTAATGATGGTAATTATTTACTGAGCTAAAATAATATGCTGCTGTGGGTGCAAAATTTTACTGCACTATGAATGTGTGTTTAAGTGAACTCCGAAAAGACTTTCCACCCCCAGGAATATATCAAATAGAAATGATTAAAAGAATCCTAACATCTGTGCAAAAATAAAGTCAAATGAAGACTCCAAGCAGGTCTGTGAGAGTGGAGTATGCTTTTTCATAGGGAATTTAATTACTGAAGCTAAACTCAGCTATGTGCTTTTGCTCATGGCATTGTGGAAGAGCTTCTGCAGCCTGGAGGACTTGTGTTGACTGGACAGACATGTCAGGTGTTCTCTGCTAAAATCTTCTAGAACCATGAAAGGTAAAATATGTGGAAGACATTAAATGTAGGGGCTAGGTCGGCATCTTCTTCAAGAAGTTACATACTGCAGCTGATGTAATCTGAAGAACTGTAATACAGCCCAGCACGACCATTTATCTAAATGACAAAGTTTATATATTTTACATGTTGTACTTGCTGTAAATTTATTTTTTTTACAGTTGAAAATATAAATATGAGAACATTAAATAAATTTACAAGAAACAGTGCAAAGGCAATTAGCCAAATAGTTAAAGCATTCACAGAAATGCATTCCAGCTACTAGCATTCCAGTACAGTCTTTTATTAACATGCAGTTAAAACTGTGTGAATAAACACAACAAATACTTTAAATTCTCACTTTAAAAGCATATTCAGAGTAGTCTTGGGCATAGGTGACCAAAAGAACCTATGCATTGCATATAGAACCACAAGAGGGTTTGAGTATTGAAAAGGTTCCATTGCTGAACTACAGCAGAGCCCCAGACAGGAGGCATTTAACTGATACTTGTTGTTGAGAAGAGTATTTCCAGGGCTCCCTACTGAGTCCTCTGGAAAAGCAAAGCCCTTGCTCCCCTCCAGTGTGCACTTGCCTCAAAAAAATCCCCTATTTACAGGGTCTGGTGCTCACTAGTGTGGCACCAGTTTGTTCTAGCTCTTGTTCCTGGAGCATCCAGCCTTTGCCCAAGAACACAACGAAAAAACGTAATGGCCACAGCTGCACATCTGTGTGAAGGAGAAGAGGTACACTCAGGGCTCAGGCTAATTTCTGTTCAGGAAGAATCTTCACAATGTTGTATGGGCTTTCAGCTGCTGGGCACAAAGAGCCAAAATCCAGCTTTCTCAGACAAATACCACATTTTGCTTCAAGAATTGCTGAGCTAGCGCCTCAGGGTTTGGCTTGCCAGCCAAGTGCCAAACTACAAGGAGAAATCCTCACTAGAATAGCTCAGCAGCTGCCCCTTGAATAGCCACGCAGTAACACATTTCTCATCTACTAAATATAGCAGCTCACATCTATCCGCTGTATTTTTTCTCAAAAAAACCACCGCTTCTCTACTTTTCTTTATCATTGCAAATGAGAAACAGCAGTGTTTAATCTCTGGAACCACACTCGAAATAAAATATTGACCCTGCTGAAAGCAATGGCAAAAGCTCCCATTGACTTACTCAAGCCACTAACATAACTCAGTTGTATTTAATAACCCACTGACGATTGCTCCCTCATTCATGGCACTCTACTTTGATGAAACCAAGTTTCTATCCCTGTGTAGTGCACTAAGAGGTTGATAAACATTCAAGACTGACAGTGTTTTTATTGACAGTTCTGTATCTAGTGACTATATTTAAACCACTGTCAGGGATTTCACTTACCGAACAAATTAACTGCTGTGTCATTCTACGTTAATTCTCTCAACTAAAGGAAAATGCAAGCTTACAACAAAAGTTAAACCAAAATAACAATTATTTTTTTCTACACATAGGAATACTTAAATTTATATTACACAAAATAAATATAAAAGTATCATTAAGATGCATCAACGCAAAGTTTATGTACATCACTAGAGTATGCTACTACAACATACAAAAAGTTGAAGACAGAGTAGCTAACATTTTTAAAGATAACATCATTTGTATGCACAAGTTTTAATTTCCTACATTTATACGATACTACTATGCATTATATCCAGATAAACTTACTTGTAATGCAAAAAGTCTAAACAAAACTTTCCTTTAAATGTAAAAAAACAACCTCAAAAAAACCTCTAATGAAGAATCAAAATGGAAATGGGCCAGCTGTAATCTGACATCCAAGATAATTTGTCAAAATAGTAGCTTCCTTTTTTTTTTTCTTAAATAACTGTCCTTGTCAATCCATTGCATGGCTGCCTTGAAGTTCCAGTACCATATATTAAATAAAATCAGTTCTTGGTCTGCTCACATTATGTAAAACTTAAAGTAAATCTGTACTTCACACTGTAAAACAATGTGCTGTTGAAAAGGAAATCACATTTTCTCAATAAAAGTCAGACTTCCCCTCTTTGAAGTCCTTCTGAGTGAGATATGACTTTTTTGGCTGCCTGTATCATCCTTTTCTTCAAATACAAGTTGTTTGCCTGAAAAGTCATGGAGACACACATCACCATTCTTCTCATTGGAAATGTGTCCTGTTGAAACAAAGTACATCCTCTATCAGAAAGGTTCAGAATAAAATCTCCCAAGCTTTTGCAGTCACAGTTGGGAGTTCATGTGCTCTTGTTTTATCCCGTATCAGTATGTGGATTTTTCTGTACGTTATTCTGTAAGAGATCTGAGATATGTTAATGTATTTATGCACAATAAGGTCTCATATTTTAAGCAGTGAAGGTCACAATTCTCAGAACGTAGGCTTTGACTTGGAATAAATATCACTAGATAAGGTGCAAAACACTTCTCATTCTAGTTTAACAAGTCTAGTTTAAAAGGTTTCTCAGTTTTGCTATGCATCTGAAACAAGAAGTGTTTCGGGAAACAAAGCTATCTTCTTCCTTTGAAAGTCACTCAAATGCAGCATTTATTTCTGAAGGACAATCAGAATATGACATAGACCAAATCATGGCTCTAAGCCATATTTAGACTGAGAATCTTACACATTTAAGTGTATCTACAATGAACATGTAGACTACCACTGCTGATTGTAGTTTATTAGTGAAATGTTCCACAAATGCTCAGTTCACTGGATAGAATCTCCTACCTCTATGCATCATGTTCTAGATAATTTTGATGAGAATTAGAAATTTTTTACTGTAAGTATTTGTGGAAATGCATCTGGTTAGATTTTTTGTTTGTTTGGTTTTTTTTTGTTGTTGCAAAGCACTCAAGTGTAAAAGATCTGTCAGGATCTTGATATCATATGTATCTTATCAGTAGGAGTAAATCATAAGGAATATCAGGACGGCGAAACCAAATCCAGAATTAGTATTTCTTTTGGGAGGAGATCATTCTGTTAAACACTAAGAAATGAATTCACAAACACAAATGCACAGCTGGCGTTTATCATTTATACCAGACACAGAATTAATAAAAAAACCATAAAAACGTCCAAGTGTGCTATTTGTGTTAATATTCACAACATTTCATACATAAACATCATCACCATTCAGTAGACGACAGTAAATCTACCAAAAAGACACAACAATGAAGGTAGAAACTGCTTGCAGTTTGTGGTTTTAGGGGAAAAAGACACTAGTGGGAAGCCTCTAGGCACTGAAAGATCACTCTATTACAGGATAAAAATCTGATCCTCTCTAGTACACCTGAATTCAGTCCATCAAATACCTCAAATATCCTGCAGCAGAATTCTGCTGGGCTCTGTCCACCCCTTTCACTCTCTCACTACTTCAAGCTTCTAAACCCTTACAGAAGGGGCAATGCCACATTACAGGATACTCTTAAACTCTTTCTTGTTGGGGTCACTAGGGGAAGAAGGTCACTAGGTGACATCCCTCCCCTGCACTTAATGCCTGCCGCAGAAAGGATTCTGCTGCTTGAGTGACTGGGCTGGGATGCTCCCCTCTATTCTGCTTAGGCCAGGGCACACAGGTTTAGTACCCATCTGCTCAAACACTTCCTCTAGAAACTAATCACTCACTTTAAGCCCAACTGCATACCTTTCAGCAGTCACCCTACTGATTCAAACAGATGTCAGCATATCAGTTGCATCAAAGTCTCACTGGCAAACTTTTCCTTGGAATGAGAGATGGCATTTTTTTTAAATAAGATGTGAACATGTATTTCTAGCTGATGCAGCTTACTACCAGTTTGAAAATGCAATGCACGTAACTTAAGCATCTCAGGGTGGGAGTTTACAGGAGTGTGTTTATGGTGATGGCTGTCAATCAAAGATTACAAATACCATATCAACCTACTAGGCTGCCACTAGACCCACAAAATGGAAGTAATGGCCCAACCTCTTAAATATAAAATCTAGTATTTATTTATTAATTTAAAGGGACATCAAGCATTTAAACAGGCACAAATGTAATCAGAGTAAGATGAGCAGAAGAGCTTTGTTAATCAATTCAAATTGGGTAAAGACTGAAACGATATAAAATAACCATACTTGCTGACACCGCAATTGTGCATATATAATTGTTTAACCCCCTGCCTGACTACTACTGTTTTATTTTAGAAGGAGTGTTCAGAATAGCTGTGCCCTAACTTTAGGGCAAAATCTGAGAAGAAATTAAGGCTATTCTGTGAACAAATTCAAAAAGGTGATTTTTGTTCTTCAGGGAGGAAATCTGCAGGTTCAACCATATGATACCTAATGGTACTTTCCCAAACATGCAAACCTGTTACAGAAAAACAAACCAAGGAAATATTAGTATGCCATGAAAAGATGAAGTTACACAGTCCAGTAGGCAAGCAAGGCCACAGGCTGTATGGACACCACAAACTTACCATAGCCAGTCATTCAATCTTGCATCGGAACAGCATTTCAGTGGAAGTAGTGAGACCAAAACCATTAAATATTTATATCTCTGTACATTTATGACATGGGTCTTAATTTCTGGAGTGGTTTTGGTTTTAAGCTCACTTTTTTTAATAAGGCATTGCAGTGTTATTTTAAAGTTCTATCTCTGAGAGCAGGAAAAGCAGGTACAGCAAATTAAAAGGTCCCGTGTTCCTATCAAACACCAGTCAACTAGCTTTTGGAGGCATCTGCCCAGCTCTTTAGAGATACAGCTGACCCATGTTAGGAAGATTAATTGTAAGAAATTGCCTCAAAGAGCTTTGCTGGGAGGACCAACTGTCCAATCATAAGTTTGGCTGCTTCTTATGGAAATCCCTAAGACCCAGAAGAATTAGTCAAACTATTCAGGCAAGGTATCATACAACGCTTTTGGTATGGATAGAGGATGTGGTACAGGGCTCACAGCATTCAAAGCATACCACAAAATACAAGAGGAGATGAGGTGGGTCATCTGAGACATCTGTGTTCACAAGCGTATAGGAACAAAGTTCTATCAAAGTTCTTTCATCTGCTTTGTCCAAGAAGCTCTTGGCACAGGACATACAGACTCTCGCACTGAAAGATCTAATTATGTGAATAAACAAGGACATAATTGGAGCATGTCCAACGGAATTGGCATCGCTCAGTGGTTTAGGCCATCAATGCTGCATCTAATATACTACCCAAATCAACAAAAACTTGTTCCAGAAAGATACAACAGGACTATTCACTCAGTTGCTACAACAATCAAGTTCTGTGAAACATTTCTGCCATCCTTCTTTCTGTTGAGAAAAGTAGACAAAATGCTTTTGTAGCTGTGTATAAGCATGTCAAATGTTGCAGAGAGGCATCTTTCATCAGAGTAATTAACATAACTGGTAAAAAAACCCTCCAAGGCATGCTGGCTTTTATGCCAGGAAATGTATTTCTCTTTGAAAGATATTTCTTCTACCTATAAATATTGTCTTGCTTTGTATTTGATGACAGTGAGAGTTACTGTATTCTGGTTCTCAGCTGACCTGTTAGATACAAAGTCTGTTAATTACTGCATTGTGGTGTCCAGAGAGTTTTATAAAGGAATCGGTGGGGGGAAGGAACTCTTTTTACAAGCTCAATTTGAAAGCTGTTCAGGGCATATCTAAATGCCACTTCCTGAAGTCCATATGCAGCCAGTACATCCAAATGGACGGTAACCTATTGAGGGGGCAGCACATATGAATTCCACAGCTTTTACTCTGTACATCTGAGAGATTATCTGCTGAGACTATCCTGTTGAGTACCTGCTGCCTTCTGATAGCATACACCAGGAAAAGACAACTCCCTCTGTGAGTGTGTTCTACAATGTCATACTAAACAATCTAGCTGATGGCATGACTTCTTAGCCTCAACTCTTGATTAACTGGAAAAAATACCTCAGGCACACAGGAGTAATGTTCTGTAAATTTTGCTCAATTTAGGCTTTTGTACATTACTGACTGATGAGCTATTTTTCTCTTTGAAAAGTTGTTTGTCTTTACTGAGAGCTCAAACGAGAAGAATGACATTTGTCCAGGAGGAGTGTGAAAAACTTGATTATGTCCACTGAAAAATGATAATTTTTTAATAAGTCCATTCAGTGGAGATTCATATCTAGTTTTCTCAAGAGACAAATAAGCCACACCAGTCTGCAAGTGAAATTGATTGGAGTGCTACATACACCCGCATTTCAACTTCTCAGGAACAGAGCAGAGGGGTAACAGTTCAGTACTGTGTTAAGAGCAGGAAGGACAGAGAATTTTACTTCTGATTGTTTCCTGCAACAAAGGCAAATTGCTGTTAGGAAAAAACATCCTTCAAAACCGCATAAGGGAAATAAAGAGCTCTAAAGAAATTCTACTCTGTAACTGACAGTGAAGCAGCCCCCTCTCAGCAGTGCTCTTATAAAATCACTTAGGTCAGAGTTTCCATTTTCTTTTATTTTTCCTCTCCTAAGCAGCTTCCATGTGAGCATTCCATTAATATTCTTCCTCCTATTACCTCCTACATAATTTCTTTCATATTTTCAAGTTTCATTATTAGCCTGTATTTCTTTCTTCTTCACTCATTGTTTTCATAAGGTTTAAAATATGAACAGTTTTAAAACATGCATAAAGTTTATTGTCATATATTCAGGTGACAAGAAAAGCGTTAACAGCAGCTTCTGGTAATTGCTCTAATAATGAATATTACCTATTATTCGATATATAAATCAGGAGTTCCCACTGAGTAGGAGAAATGGGTATTTTAAAACTTCATCTATAGTTCCCTGAACCAGGTATGTGGTATTACTTGTGAGGACATCCTGAAATATTCTGATCCTATGCTTAAGAATGATATTATAATGAAGTCATCATTATCAGCATGAAAGAGTTTTAAAACAAGAAAAATAATAGCTTGAAAAATTCTGGTTTGCATTATACATACCATTTCCATTCGCATGCACTGAATAATCATTATTCATTAGCAGTGTTGTAGAGTTAGTGGAGTTACTGTTTGATTGTAAGGAATTGGAAGAACTGGATACTCCTTGATTTACAGTCTGCTTCTTTAAACCATTAGTAGCAGTTCTACTCCAGTCTACAATAGATATATGTTACAGAAAATAGCACAATTCATACAAGCAATATATTAAAAGGTAGTTAATAATGCAACTGAATTAAAATAAAAACAAGGCTTTACCCACTCTCCTCACAGTATTCTAGACAGAATGATATTCTCCTAAGAACTTCATCATTCTTGATGTTTAAGATCATTTGAAACTAGTTTTTTCTCTTGTCCCTTTTTCAATACAAGCAGCCAACTGTCAGTTTTACAACTGCAGACCAGATCAGAAAAATAACTAAAGTACAGTTGATTCTCTAAGTTAAAGAGTATTAAAAATACAGAGCTGTATGATAAGCCAACAAACTAGCAGTAATGCTATTCTGTGTAACAAAATCAATTACAGGGGGGTTTTGTTGCTTATGCTTCACCTTGTTTTTGTGGAAGTCCCTGGTAAAACTACAGTTGACTCGGAAGCTGGAACAAATCTTACAGTTTCTAACTGATCAAAAGTCTTCTGCAAAGATGTGCCTTTATACTGCAGTGGAAGCAGTTAACAGCTTAATGCAACAGCATGTAAAAATTGTATCAGCTACCACCTTTAAAGAGTACAATTCTACAGGTTTATTATGCTTTGGGTAAATGCAACTGCAGCAACATGACTTACTGAATTTTTAAAAAACATATTACAAAATACTAGGAACATAACACTAAGTATAAGTACTCAGAAATAAAAATTAAAAACAAAACAAAACAAAACAAAAAAAAAAAAAAAAAAAAACCACCAAAAAAAACAACCAACCAACCAACCAACCAAAAAAAAACCCAACAACCCCCCCCCATATTTACCAGAGTTTTCAGCCAGCCTGAATTTCCCACAACAGAGATATCTTCTCCACTGTTTACGGACATTCTCCTTTGTTACACAATAGAAGATAAAAATGAAGAACCCTGCAAATCAATAATGTTAGAGAGCTGCAAAACTGACTTTTACTTCTTAGTGAACAATGCTTTGGTTTTATTTCTTTTCTATTTCTAATCCAAGGTAGATTACATGATTCTCTGGAGAACAAGTTTACAACTCTGAACACTGAAGAGTACTCTTCTGTTACATAGATGAAATGAATGAAACACACAAATGCAAGAACAACAAATATAATCAAATCCACAAAGTGCATGCAGTTTTCTCCTATCAAACAAAAAGGGAAAAGTTCTGAGGATTCTGAAATTTACTTAAACACTTTTAGAAAAGAATTCAAAGCAACATCAAATAGAGGGTATGATATGACACTATAAACCTATGCAGCTGTTAGCATATGGTGTGACATTGTCCCATCTTTTATTAGCAGCTAACCTGTTACCACCAACCATAACAGAACCACTAATGCTACAGAATTTTGAGCATTCATACAAAGAATATAACTCATCTAAAATAAATGGTACCCCCTTTACCACAAATTCAAAGCCAAATAAGAAATGATGGGGCTCATCCCTGTCTCTTGCTAGAGACACATTACAGACTCACTGTCTGTTTTTCATTCACTTCTAACTGACCCAGGGTGGGAACTAACTTTCTGTGATTAAAACTCTATTGTCATCATCGCCCTTTAATGACAAGTGGCACTCTGTATTTGCACAATTTTCCATCTGCAATGTGTCCCTGAGGACAGATGTGTTACGTTTACAATGAAGGGAAAATAACAGGAAGGAAAACTAAATGATCAGACTGGTGCAGATGCACACCTATGTTATGTTTACTCTGCCTTTAAGGCCAGTTAAGCATGTAAAATCCCACTGGAAGAGATTACTCCCATCTTCCTTTGTTTACTTTGGCTTTTAGGATGAATTTTCGAATGTAAGTGTTGATCTACAAGGACTGTTCTATACCATTTTCAAATACAGTCTTGAAACACTGGCATAAGCTTAATTAAAGTCAATACAATTTATGCACCTTTATTAATTTGAACATCAAAATTTAACCTAACTTAAAACTGGGTAAAAGGGGAATTGAGCTTCACATTACAGATTAGTCCGATCACACAGAATCTACTCATGCAAGATCTGGGAAGATGTGTGTTCAACCCCTCAAGTTACCAAAGAGTAAGGTACTCAAAAAACAACATAGCAAATAGGGGAGGGGTATATTGCATTATTATGGGAACACTTAGAGTAAAGGAGATTTTACAATTGATCTATTAACTAGAGAAATAGCCACTTCCAGTGCTTGTCTGGTTTGCATAAATTTTTAAAATTTTTAATCTATAAATATACTATACCTATAAATAGTAGCTAGCTTTCCTGTATCTTACTGTAACATAACTGCTACTTAAGATCACAGTAAAGCAGCATAATCTCTAATTTAATTAACATATTGAAGCACATATCAAAATTACATCTTTGTTGTTGAATCAAAATATGTTACTTCCAAACGTTTTGTTCATTATATTGTATGCAATGGGCTGTCACATGAAGGATAAACTTACCTTGCAAAGTGTTGAAAATGGTAAAGAGGTACGTAAATACCTCATTTACTGTGAAGAAAGCAAATCCCCAAGTAATTCCCAGCAGGAATGTGAGGCCAGCGACACTCCTAAGGTCTTGAATACTGGTTTTTCTTTGAGCACCAAGTTGTTTTTTCTTCTTGATGCGACAGAGCTGGATCAGCACAACAATGAACATGCTGATATTGATCAGGAATATCAGGCAAAAGTATCCCACAGCAGTAATATAGAAGACAATGCTATTTTTGATCCAACAGCTAGAACACAAGAACAGTCTGTCAACCATTATCAGAAACAGAAATTAAGTAAAATAAACATGACATAAAGGTGTAGATTGTGGCACATGCAAACCATTTTTGCCTCTTTAGTAAAAAGGGTTTTTTTGGCCAAAGGATAAGAGCTTTCACATAGACAATAACCACAAAATACATGACAGACTGTAGAGCTATGACATTTCAAAGATCTCCCATTGCTTCTTTCCCTCCCTCATCTTCTCTTTAAAGAAAAACAATTTCATAGGACCTCCCTCCCACTCATCCCCCAGAAAACCCCCTATTAACTCACAATTCATCAGGTCTGTTTTTTGAAACCTTTCCGGTGGTTATAAGTCCATAATTATCTGGTGATACTGCCAACACAATGGACACAACTACTGCTGGTAACCCTAAAAGATTGTAAGCAAACACAGAAGTGAAAATTATGACAAGACACTACTACGAGGACTTGAAGTGATTATATTTTTCTATGAAATCTACAACTTGTTTGTGAGATTTGTCCGTTGAATTCTGTTGACTATTAGCTGTCTGAAAGCATCTAAAATCTAGAGCATGCAAACTTCTCAGGAGCATAACTTGCAAACAATCCAGAACTCTCCTCCATACCTAACTCCAAAACCTTCTGAATAAGGCAACAAATACGATCACTCATCAAACCAATTTAAAACATCAAATATAGGATACTTCATTTTCTTTCTTACACACGTTTTAAGAAAACATTTTAGTGCCATCGCTCATGTTTACTCAAGTGGCCAGGGAGAATAATCAGGTCCAGCATATTTTCATTCTTTATCCAGTTAGATCTGTTTTGCTGTTTCTTGTTAGCACCAGCGCTACCCCAGAAATGGAATGTATATACTTATTGACAGTATTTTCAAAACACAACTGATGCCATCCATCTGGTAAATGGAAGTATGCACATTGAAAATTGTTTCTGTTGTACTTGCAGAAGGAAAATTCACTTTGCACTGCAGTATCTTCAGTTCTGCAGCTGAGTTCCCTATCTCAGAAAGATGGAATATATAGGATCAGGTTTATTTCTAAACTGTGTCATGTTTGCTGAAATACTTGATACAAGGATTTATCTATTTAGCATCCAAAAATAAAATAAAAAAGTAAATCAAAAATACATACCCCAACCAACAATGCAAAATTTAAGAATGTATTTCCGTACATAGGTATTAAAGACTTTCACAAGGGCCAGATACATGTGGAAAGCTTCTAGGCCCATCCAGGTGAAGGAAACCAAGAGGAAATAGTGAAGAAATACTGCAACTGCAATGCACAGGCCTTGTGTATCATACAGTGCAATCCATGAGTCAAGGAGGAAAACTAAGTTGAGTAGAAGCAATGCAGCACACAGCTGTATAAGGATTTTGGAAGGGTAGTCTCTCCGGATTTTCCTAAAAAAAGCAAATTAGTGAGATGACATCAATTGTCCAAAGATCTCTGACTTACTTCCTCTCTTGTAGTCCTTATTGCACAAATGAAAAAAAAAAAAAAGAAAAAAGTATTTTCACTCATAAATAATGCTTCATATACTGCATTTATACAAAAGTAATTTGCAAAAGATTTCCAAATTAACAGTCTGTATGAGTAAAGTTTGTTATAATAAGGTTTCCTAAATAAAAACAATTACTTGGATTTTTAGAGTTTAGTACCATCATCATTTTTTTTTTTACATTGCATGTTGGACTTCTCCTTGTTACAGTATTTCAAAAAAACAAAATGTGACTGTTCTTAATTGCTAAACTAGATTAGGCTTAGCAAGCCTTAGCAAGTGACTGGGTTTCTAAAGCCGTGATGGAGACAAGTAAGTCCTTGATGACAGGATAGTGAGAGAATAAAAGTGTTCCAAATAACTTTGAGGAGGATTTCCAAAATATGGAGGATTCAATAGTTAAGGCTCAAACAGAAGAAAATTTTCTGTCAAACAACAAAGAATACAAATGCATTTAAAAATGCTATCATTCTGTGATGCTCTCTATATGTTGTTTCTTAAACACATTCTTTAACACTTCTGTTATGATAATGCATTATAAAACATTTAGCAGTGCTACTTCTTCACTTCTTACTGCATAGAGCCTGACAGTTAATTCACTTGTCCACAAGATTAACATTCCTGAAGACAAAATCAACACCTTCCCGGTAAACTGGACGAATTTTTCCATTATTAAAAGAGACAGAATCCCTAACTATTGGAAAGCACTTTGCAGAGAAGACTATCAGCAATCATAATTCAAGAATAATGGGAGCTTACTTGAATAGGTACTTACTCAAAGGCTATGTAGGTCACAAGAGTAATAGAAAGAAAAATCGCAGAGAGGCCACAGCCTATATAGGATATAAAAGTCAGTACCAATTCTTGTGTGGGATTTGAAGGGGTATTTCCATACAAGTTCTAAAACAGAAACAGAAGCTAATTTCAGAGAACGTGTTTATTAAAAGGAAAAAAATAATTAAAAAAAAATGCATTTTTCCAACTGCATTAAAAAAAAGGGAAATGGTTCTTTTCATCATGGATCTTATAAAGAGTTAACTGAAAAACAAAGAAACCAATCTAGTCCTGTGGTGAGGAGTAAGGGGTTGGACTCCTTATGGGTCCCTACCAACTTGAGATATTCTACTTGTGAAATCCCACTTGATTAAAAACCTGGTTTAAATTTGATGTATTTTTTTGTCCTCCCTACAATATAAACAACTGCCTAAATGTAAAACCTGCAGATTAATAAGCATTTAAAGAATTTTTTACTCCAACGGAATTCATGAGCCTTCATTCAACAAGCAGCTTAATCATGTGACTAATTGCATGGCTGTAAGTACTAACACTGAAGTGAATAGAAACTGAGTTGTGTTTCGTAAGCAGTATGTGCTTACTGAATACTCATCTGCTTAAGGTAACAAATGCTTAAATATGTTCTTGAATCAGGGTAAGTTTGCATAACTTTTTAATAATTACCATCAAAACTGCAAAGCTTGTGAGGTGGTTGCATGAACAGACTGTTTCATTTACCCTACTTTCTTTAACTATGCAACCTTCATATGACCAGCCTCCATGTCCACCTGTTAAAGAAAAAAAACCTGTTATTCATAAAAGCCTTGATTTATATTAACATGAGTTAATATAGCTAAACCAGCATGGTATCTTGGGTGATATCAAGTACCTACCATTTTTATTAAAGTCCCAAAAGACACATCTCACTGTTGAATTATCCTGTTTAGGAGTGAAAAGAAAAAAAAAAAGTTTTACTAAAATATGAACGTGTGAGCAAGAAATTTATTAATTATCTACAAAATACAAGCAAGAATAAATACTGTATGCAGCAAATATACTTATTTTCCATGGATGTAAAATGAATTTAAGTGCACAGAACGGATTAATATTGCAACATGCATGTGAAAATATGCTGAACAAATTTGAAGTCACCCTAGAGCAGCTAGCTCTCACACTTACGCTAAGATTCTGTTCCTGGCAGAACATTATGAATGCTCTTATCAATGTCTTCTCACACTATACAAATTCTTGGGATTTCTCATCCTTCCTGATTTTGTAAGTATTTAGAATGTGACCACATAGAAAAGGAAAAACTGCCATTTGGAAACATTAGATCATTTTAAATTACCATGATGTTAAAGGTTTATATACAAGTTTCACACACACACATGAAAATCCTAAAAATAGTAGCTGTAATATGCTATACTGCTGTGAATATGAATAATTCTACAGTTTGATCTCAACACTCAGTATTATATCAATAGGAGTAAAGACTATACTAAGCCAGCTCTTGAAAAAAGCTTCATCAAAAAAAAGGTACATTAGTGAAATCCCTACATTTTTCCTTTTATAATATTTTAGTATTCTTAGATACGGGATAGAAGATTTTAAACTTTGGTGCTCATTTAGGAAAGAGATGCTGTATATGAGCCCTAATACTTCCAGATGACATAATCCTGTGTTCCAATTTCAGAAACAAAATTCTCCGTAAGAAAAAAGAATTATATTGCTTTCTTGCCACATAGCACCTACAAATGTCACAAATGCAGCATCTCCGTAGCAATCCCAATGTTAGGCTGTCATCTAAGAATTTTCATTCTTTGAATAATAAAACAGAAGGGTAGGTATGAAAGATCAAAACTGGATGGATAACTGATAGGGCAAAATTTCCTGAAACGGTTTGAGAACAAAAATTTATACCAGTGATAAATAAATGAAAATGAGTGATTTTGAAAGTCCAGATGGAGTTGAAATGTCCACACTAGTAATGCAGAACCAACTGATCTGTACTTTTGGTACAGTATTTATTCTATGACAACTCCAATGAAGGCAACGAAATTGTAAGTCTGTCAAAATATAAATCATACCTGATTAGGTCTGATATTCTGTAAAGTGACAGTAACATTTGCCTTTAAGTTGCTAATTGTGAGGTTAGCAACACTTGATGATATAACATTGCTGATTAAAGATGCATTCTTCAAGGACAAATCCTGGAACAACAGAAAAAGAACCAGATTTTAAAATCCTAAAGGAAACAGTAGTAGAAGTACAGCACCCACAATAGCTCATTTATAACGCAGAGTGAGCACTGGACAAAAAGAAATTACTTTTTTATCAGGAAGATTTGAAATGCGTTTTGTGGGAAAAAAGTCCATTTATATTTTATCTTGCTCTAGGCTTGAGTTTAAAACCCTTATGAAGAGAGGATTAAAAAGGTACCTGGAACACAGTGGTCTTTTTAAAGAAGTTGAATATAATTCTAGAAGCTAAGTCCAACTCCTCAGGAGGTAAATTTGTCAGCAATGATGAAGGAAGTGTAATTGTTCCGAGATTATTTAAATCATTAATTGCATTAATGCCTAGAGAGGTCTGAAAAAATAAATGCAAGGATTATGCCTCATTTCAGTCACTAAATAAAAATTAAATTATGACTTCATTTAATTTTAGAACTTCCAAATACATATCTCTGTAAACACTGTCTGATCATCATTCACTGATGCTCTCTCACTCCTCTCCTGCTCAAATGAATAAATAGCATCTGCAGGCCTGTAAAGGATACAACTCTCTTCAGGTCTGCCTACCATTGAAAATACTCTGGCTTTACTCATTTCCTTACAGCAACAGAACACATCGTGGTGGATAATACTGATTTGAAAAAGATGAAGAGAAGTTACTCTTCTGTTTAGACCAGTGGTCTCCAAACTTTTCGCATCACACACCTCCTAAAAGTTTTTTGAGCACGTACTATGGTACATTATGCACATCATGAAACATATACAAATATAGAAAATTTATTAGGGTGAGATAAAGACTAAACTTGTTTTTTAAAAAGTAAAGTATTAATCATATAAAAGATATTTTCTTCCCTCACCCCAATGAACTGTTGTGTGCATGTCCTTGGGTAGTCAGACCTCATGTTAGAGATCACTGGTTTAGACAGCCACCAAAGAAATCCCCAATCAATCCCACAAAAGCATTCTTGTTGCTCTGGTTTGAGCTAGATGATACTTGTTGAAAGTTCTCTGTATTTCATTGCCAGTGACGTGAAATTTTCCGGAAATCACTGCTTAGCAAATATCTATTTTTCAGCACTACCACCTCCTAGTCACCTCACTTTCATGGACCATATATTGCTAAGAAAACAGAAAAGAACTCAAATGTTAACATTTCATATAATTTTCAGTATCCCAGAACAGTACCAGTACTGCTTATGGATCATACGACATTAAACTATTTCCTTCTCTTAGAGGACAGAATGTGGTAAAATTTGTCTGGAACTTTCCACCTTTCCTTGCTTAAGCCTTCTATGTCCAGATTATTTCCTCAACCAGGAGGGAGATTTTGAGTGAGACAAAGCGGATCCAAACTTTCTAAGCACTTCTTTCTTGGCAAGATGAACTAGTCCTGAGTGACAAATGTATGAATGTCATTATCCAAGCAATGTAATAGTTCTTTCCTGGAACCCTCTGTAATTAATCTCCTTCTAATAGATGAAGCCATCTGGCAACACTCCTTGACAAATTTCAGCACTGTCAGGGTGGGTGATTAAGTGACTCATGATTCAGGGTTTTTGAGGCAAAGTTATTCCACCAAGCGCTCTGTCCATTCTCGTGTTGTGGCTGTACCCTCTCTAACAGCTTATTAGTTGAATGCCAGTTTCTGCTAAGTCTGTTGCTTATTGACACTATGGAAAATATAACAAAAAACTATGGAGGGCTTCATAAACAATGTATTTTTCCTCTGACACTAACATTGACAAAAGATCCCGAAATTGTGACATAAACACAGAATAAGCTCATGTTATGTATAACTATAAACCCACAAATACTTAAAAATAAATGTCTGAGAATTTTCTAAGTGTTTAGAAATATCAATGTTTAACCTGGAGATCAGCTGAGTCCTGGACAGCAAAAGACATCTGTTTGGAGCGGATGCTTTTGGTTTTCACAACTGCCAGAGCCAAGGAAGGGGAGGCAAAATCAGCAGACATTGCTGAAAAGTTCAATTTGAAGCCAATATAATCCACCAGTTTTATAATTCTGTTAAACAAACAAACAAAAACAAAACAAAAAAAAAAAAAAAAAAAAACCAAAAAAAAAAAAAAAAAAAAAAAAACAAAAAAAAAAAACAAAAAAAAAAAAAAACAAAAAAAAACACAGAAGTAGAAATTTCTTAAAGAATCTAACATAGAAATCACAAGCAAGCCTCTGCTTCCCACCCCTGCCCCCCCATATTGTATTTTAATTGCTGAAAACTTAGATTCAGATAGGATTTGACTAAGAGATGGCTTTAATGCTTCCATGGGATGTATTCATTTTGCTCTCCAAATTTTTGATGTGTATCTGCTGGAAAATAAACCTCTCAGTGCTTTTTTTTAAAAAATAAAATTCTGCTTCCAATAATATTAACGTTCTGCAAATTAAATAGTTATAGTTTTATCTCTTGATCCCTTATTACATTAGTGCTTAACCAAATATTCATATTTAGCTTTTATGATCTCTCCTCAAACATCTGTCCCTCCAGAACTACAGTTCCTTTGATGCTGTTCTCTGAGCTCCATGTGAATGTCTTTGTTTTGGATTAATTTTCCCTAGAGGTAATAGTTTTCAGATTTTTCAAGCCAAAAAAACCATGTTACCGTCTGTCCTGGAACTGTACATTTTTCTCATCAATGACTGGACCGTTTCCAGGTTGAGGACACTTTGTAACTCTAGTAATGAATTTATTTTCACATATAGGTCAAGACTTAAGGTGTGTGTTGGCAAATTCACGCAACGAATATTTATTTCTGGTTTGGGTTGGCATTTGCTTTAAATGCTACTTGTTTACAGCCCTTTTGGTTCTTCACTCCTAACTTACTAAGCAGAATGCTTACTGAAGCTGATCTACCTTGAGGGCTGGGAAGAGCTTTGCAAGCCCTCTGTTATCTCCTTCAGCAGAGGATCTGGGATTATCCCAGCTCCTCAGCACCCTGCTTTTTTTTTTTTTCCTGCAGTCAGATGTTTCAAACCTCTCTCTTCCCTTCTTTGAACTTACTGTGTCAAACCCAGCCTGGATAGCCTAACCTAATGCCTCTGGGTGTCACGGAGCATCAGACAGGTCCAAAAAGACTGGAAGCTAAAGATTAATGAAAACAGAGGCAAACAAATACATGTGTTAAATGTGTATTGACTTGTTAATTTGTACATTAAAAATCCAGCTCTGAATCGGGTATCATGCAGGAACATGCATGAAATAGTGTGGAGACGGAGAGTGCTGCTGCTCTTGCCCAGGCTAAGCGAGAGACTGGCAGATGCATTTACAGTGTGGTGGGGACAGCTCAGGCAGGTGAAACTCTGCAGGATGAAAGGGAAATCACCATTAAGCTTTCCCTCTTCCATAAACAAACAAAAAAAAAAAGATCTTGCCCCGCTGTCATAAACCTGTGTCTACTTTTGAAAAACTTCGATTGAATACCACTTAGACACTGATTATACAAGAGTGAAGTTTACAAGAACAAAACTAAATAGTCATTTCTTTCTGTTATGATTTCTGTCAGAATGGATGGTTCTTCATGAAAATAGTTCTCTGGAGAAGGATGTGCTGCAAGAGCTTTTGGATGAGAGCAGCTAACGTGGACGTTGTGGAAAACTCTGTGAATCCCGGGCTAGAAAATGCAGCCTGGGAGCATTGCCAGTGTTCGGATGACACTAAGTTGGGGGGGGGAAGTGTGCTGATCTGCTGGAGGGTTGGGAGATGCTGCCAATGGCATCTTGGCTTGTATCAGGAATAGTGTGGCCAGCAGGATGTGATTCTTCCCCTGTATCTGGCACTGGTGAGGCCTCACCTCCACTACTGGATGCAGTTCTGGGCCCCGCACTTCCAGAAGGATATGGAGGTGCTGGAGTGGGGCCAGAGGAGAGCGACCAGGCTGGGGAAGGGACTGGAGGGAAAGTCTGATGAGGAGAAGCTGAGGCAGCTGGGGCTGTTCAGCCTGGAGGAGACTCGGGGCACCTCATCACTCTCTACAGCTACCTGAAAGGAAGGTGTAGTCAGGTGGGGGCCAGGCTCTTCTCCCAGGCACCCATTGACAGGAGGAGAGGGCAAGGCCTGGAGCTGCACCAGGGGAGGGTCAGGTTGGATCTTAGGAAGCACTTCCTCACGGAAAGCATGATGGAACACTGGAATGGACTGCCCAGGGAGGTGGTGGAGTCACCATCCCTGGAGGTGTTTAAGGAAAGATTGGATGTGGGTGCTGAGTGCCATGGTCTAGCTGATGTCATGGTGTTGGGTCATAGGCTGGACTTGATGATCTTGGGGGTCTATTCCAGCCTCAGCAACTCTGTGATTCTGTGAACTGGGCTTGCACAGCCTCCACATTTCTGTGTTCCTAGCTTGAAATACTATTTCAGAAACCTATTCTTTGCTTTGGGGTTTTTCTACCCCTTATACCTCTGCCACCTGGAGACCATCTTAACTACCAACTTCCATATACTTCCTTTGTACTTCTAACTTCTTCTTGCAATCTCCTAGTTCATTTTCAGTAGAGATTTTGGCTGCCATGGCCTGAGGTCATTTTATACATCCATCACTCCCTGTATCTCCTAGAATTGACCAGATAATGAATACTGGAAGTTCATGAGGTGCTTAGTGAATTGTGTTTGCCCACTCAAAATGGTTCCACAGTACCTGTTCATTAGCTGTATTAACATAAAATATATGCAATGATCACATGGGACTATTTTTCCCCTAAGTTTGTATCTTCTTGCCAAAGAATTAGAGATGTGGTAGATGCATTAAACTGTCCCTTTCTAAAACAACATCTGTAAAAGATTACTCATCGTGGAAAGAACTGATATATTTGATACTTAGCAGAAGTCTGTAATGTAAGCTTCCAACAGCACTCTGTTGCAGGTTCTGTTAAGGCTATGAGAAAACATAACTAGTGACAGACACAGCTGAGCTGGCAGGAGCCTGTGTGCTAGCAATGCTGAATCCGTACTCAAAGTGATGTTCTGGTAGCTTGTCTTAAAAGCACCCTTAAAGATGAACATATGTCTATTTGGAAATAGTCTGGAAACACCCAAGAGGAGGGTATTTTGATACCAAAAAGCAGTTAGCACTGTATTAAGTTAAAGAATCAGAAGAGATATTGTTTGAGGGACGTGCTAAGTTTTAGGATTTTGTTTTACAGAAAAAACAGTGTGAGCTGACAGTGAAAACTATTTGCTGCTTTTTCCTTTAAATACAGTAGTAGACTGAAGCCTATTGTGGAAGAAAATCGATGACTAAGGTCAGGCAGGACAGGGCTCTGAGCAACCTCAAGTGGTTGATGCCAAGCGAGGTAAACAAAATGGTGAAGTAGCAATGAAGTGAGGAGAATCTAAAGAGCTGATGAGAAAGGCAGTACAGTTTGAGATACAGCTTAACCGTCTTGAAAAGTAGGCCAAAAAGAGTGAATATATGGTGAAAATGTTGATCATAGTTCACTTGCAGAAGCTGTAATACATCTGAGTCTCATCTAAGATTGTTTGGGCAGGATATTCTCATTTAGTCAAATATCTGCTTATCCTAGCATTATGAAGCCTAATAATTCAACAAGTTTTTTAAGTTATGAAACAGTTACCCATGTAATGGAGTTAAAAATGTCTGCTGGTACTTCGATCTTGATTCATATTTTTCACCTTCACTGCAACTCTCTCCCATGCAACAGTAATTAAACTGCCTTTTTTTTTTTTAAAAAAAAAAAAAAAGACCTGCCAAAGGCATTAGTACGTTTCATTTAAAATGTTTCCCAACAACTCTTCTGTAAACTTTAAAACAAGATACTGACATGAAGCTTCCTTGAGTTATTTTGGTTCTCCTCTTCAGGCTAGTAGTACATTCTTCCTTGGTTAGATGCCTCTCCTATTTCTGATGGCTCCTGTTTGACAAACAGTCTACACGTAAGCACATAAAATAGGAAACTATCTACCCTGGCTGGCAATAAAAAAAAAAAATAAAGAGGCTTTTAATTACTTTTTAAAATTACTGCTGGCTAGCTTATTAAAACCCTGAGGGAGTCTCTGATCAGGTTGTCCTCTGCACTGAAGGCTGTCACTACCCAGAATTTTCTAACATCTTGAAAAGTCAACATGTATTCAACTTCTTCCTGAAGCAGAAAAGCTGCAGAACCGGTACTTTCCCTATCCCAGGGGATTGCTGAAAATTTAAGGAAGAATAGCTTAGAAAAATCAAGTCATATCTATACAGGAGAGCAGCTTCTCTCCATTATGAAATCCTGCTATAGCATGCAATTGAAATGGATTTAGCAAGCACAAATCCGGTATGAAATGGAAACAAATATATTGCTTTTCTGGCAAATAATTCTACAGCAAAAGTTCAGCAGGCACTCTAGTACAGCAGGACTCTTGTGCTAGTCTCTTGCCAGCCCTTGAAGCATCTATGCTTGCTTGCTTTTGTTGGGGTTTGAAATATGGGGGAGGAAAATGGGAAAATGAGCTTCCAAAACACTGTAGCATGAATCCATTAGTCAGCTTTGTACAGAAGCATCTGAGAGTTCACTAAATGCCTGCCCTACCTGGTATAGCATCTGCTACACATTCCTTACGCCCAGCATTAGAAGAGCGTAAATAAGCAGTAGTAGAATTGATTACAAAAAATGACAAGATCTGATGCTCTTAAAGAATTCCTGGTCCAATTTAGAATGAAGATATTTAATGCTGATGGATTTTTAAATATATGTTTTTGTCCAGTTGATCCCTGAAATAGTTTCTCTGACACACATACTGTCCTCCTCTGGATACTTACATCTGCATTTGCCCCTGAACTTCCCACCCAGCTCAAGCTCCTCTCAGAAACCCTGGACCTGTGGTTCACTAGCAGCTCAGGGCTCCAGGAGCCCTGTGAATTGGAGGCCGTGTCCCTCCTCAGGTCAGACAAACCAAAATCAGAGGAGTGAGCTCTGCTAATGCACAGCTCTCACCAGCTCGGCTGTGGAACAGGATTAGCTTGTGAGCTTGGCTATGCAGGTTCATCAGAGCTAAACGGAGATGAACTCCACATGCTTCACAACTCGCTGGAGTCCTCCTGCAGTGTTATTTCACAGTTATTCAGAAGTTACTGAAATATTAGACAAGCTTCCCATGAGGTTGTGAGAGAAGCAGGAAAATACAGCTGATTCATAGAGACAAGCTGTTACCAGTATGTAGAGTTGGTAGGTAGCTTTCCTCACGCTCAAAGCAAGAGGAGATATCAAGAGCTTAGGAAATACCCTCCGTATGTGGGAGAAACCCAGTATTTTCACAATGAAGTACTGCATCTGGTTAAAGTTAGGAAACCCTGATCCAATTTATGTTGCAAGATTCAGCACTTTGTGGACTTTGATGCCTTTCTGGAAGATGTGCTTTCATCAGCTCTTATTGGGCTTGATCCAGGGGCATGTAATGAAATTCAGTGGTGTGTTTGGACTGCTGAACAAACTGGGTGATGGGACGATTTCCTCTGGTCTTAATCTACCACTTTCATATCTTAAATCCTTGGCTAGAATGAATGGATAAAATAAATACCATTTCATGGTAGCTGAAAACCATACACTTTTTAAAGGAAAAATATGTAGTGAAAGTTTCATCCAAACATAGGCCTTAAAGAGTTCAGGTAGCTTTCTCTCACAAATGTTGCTTTAGAGAGTGAGGGGGGGTTTTAGGGGAGTAGGGCATCGCCTATTTTACACTTCTATTTAAAAAACCAACCAAACAAAAAACTTAATCAGTGTTCTCATGATCATAGTTTGCACTGTAAGACTTCACGTGTGAAAGTTGCTCACCACCCCTCCTTAGAAAGCCAGTGCTTACAAATGAGCTCTCATCCATTTTCGGATGTATCCCTATTCACTGTAGAAAATAATATCTATTAAAAACCAAACATCTCCTTGAATTCCATGAAGAATTTAAGCTCTAGCCATAGCTGTCTACAAGAGAGAACTGAAATTGGGTACTTAGACCTTGTCATGTGGACCTCAAAATCTGTCATCCTGTAGGAATCTTAAGTTGATTTCTTTTTTTTTGGTTTTGTTTTGCACGTAACATATCCCTCCTTTGCTGTTCAAGTTTCTGAGGCATTTTCTTCTCAGCCAGAACCACTTAATTCCTGAAAGATTGTGGCAGCTTCCTGCCCTGAGCCCAGCCAGACCTTCCTAAGAGATGTTATTCTGCCATATCTTCCTCAGCTTGTTTGATTGCGCTAACGGTGCGTATGTTAAAGTATGTGTGATCCTTGTCACTTCAAAAGAAAAAAAAGGGAGGGGTGGTGGTGAGGTTAGGAAGGAATGGTCAAAGGCCTCTTCCCTCATCACTCTTAATCCAACCTACTACTCTGTGGGTAGTACTCTGGGGGTGCTGGCTGATGAAAAGCTCAATGTGAGCCAACAATGTGCGAGTGCAGCCCAGAAAGCCAACCCTACCCTTGGCTGCATCAAAAGAAGTGGGGCCAGCAGGTCAAGGGAGGCGATTCTTGCACTTCACTCTGCTCTCGTAAGACCCCACCTGGAGTACTGCATCCAGCTCTAGAGCCAACACAAGGACATGGACCTGTTGGAGCGGGTCCAGAAAAGGGCCACAGATGATCAGAAGGCTGGAACACCTCTCCTGTGAAACAGTTGGGGTTGTTCAGCCTGGGGAAGAGAAGGCTCCAGGGAAACCTCATAGCAGCCTTCCAGTACCTGAAGGGGGCCTACAAGTTGGGGAGGGACCTTTACAAGGGCTTGTAGTGATAGGAGGAGGGGTAATAGCTTCAAATTGGAAGAGGGTAGATTTAGAGTAGAAATTAGGAAGCTTTTCACTATGAGGGGGTGGGACTCCTCAGCAATGGGTTCCACTAAGTTGTGGATGCTCCATCACTGCCAGGTTGGATGGGGCTTTGAGCACCATGGTCTAGCTGGAGGTGTCCCTGCCTGTAGCAGGGGCCGTTGGAACTAGACAATCTTTAAGGTCCCTTCCAACCCAAACCAGTCTACGATTCTCTTTTCTCTAGGAGTGTGTTGCAAATTACTAAGTTCTGCTTGTGAAACGGTACTGGGAAAAGGGAAGAATTGTTCTTTCCCTCCCTTGCTGTCGAACCTGTAAAGCAGAGTGAGGGAGGCATCAGGATATAGGACAAGAAGGGCCCTGTTGCTGCAGGGACCCGCCAAGGCACTTAGCACAGGTAGGCTGCTTCAGAATGCTTGCCCAGCTCAGGACAGTGCAGGATCCAGTTTTGTCCTCTCGTCGGACATGAGAGACAGAAACCAGTTTTGGCAGAAAGGAATACAGAGCAGAGATGGAAACACAAGATCCAGGGAAAAATAGGAACCTTCGGGGCTATTCTTTTTAAAATGGTAATTTTTCCTTCATCTTCATTAGAGTAACATCAGTATCACAGCCCTGAGGTAGGCTCCTAAACCATGGTGGGGGAAGGTTTAAGATGCATCTTTTACCCGTTAAGTTCCCTTTGCTCAGAGAGCAATTTTATCACTTTAAATGTTTTGACTTCTTAAAAACTGTGGTAACTCAAAGAATGTAATTCTTGACAGCGTAGTCCTTTGCTCTTTCCTTACACCTAGGGACACTTCCAGCTTTGACAAAAAGCATTTTACTCAAGATCTGGTTTTCATATGCTAGTGAATACTTCCCTCTGCAGGAAACTCTAAGTCAGTAGCAGACATAGCTTCTCACAGCATAAAAGTGTTCCAGGCCTGAAGTGGTAACTTAAATTCACTGAAATGGGTACTTGTTTCTGGACAAGCTGCCCTAGTGGTAGGGTCATGTCTTAGGTTTTTTCCATCAAGGTATTTCTGTTGACTTTTTTTTCCAGTGGATTTTGACAGCACATGAATAATCTCCTATTATCCGTGCAGAATATTCATATATTTGTGCTTGCAAATCTTAACCCTCCTTGGACTGGCAGAGGAGAGAGGATCATCTTTCATGTCAGTCATGAAACAGACCAGCGTCCATGAGCTACAGTCTGCCTTTGTAGATGCTTCTGGTTCCTGCAGTACTCCATTTCTGATTGTTTTTTTTCATATTGGGACAGTTGTACACTCCTGTAACCCTATGCTTTCCCCTCCCCATATAAATATCATAATATTATGTCCTCTTTCTGAAGCAACATAGGTTTTAAAATGCAGAGTACGATCACTACTGTTTGATCCACTGGCCAGTACTGCACTTGGTGGTTATTACCCTGGATTATTCACCTCTTTAAAGTTCAAAACTTTACCTGCTGGCTTACTTAAAAGCATTGCTGCATTCTCAAGGTGTAAGACTGGAGAAATCTTGGGTTTGCAGGCTTCTTTTTGAAGCATCCTTAAAATTTCACCCACCTTCGAGCAGTACCTAAGATTTCCTTTCAACTCGCACGAGCAGGTATTTGTATTCTAAAGTTCTAGAACTCCACCTGGTCTGACAGTAGCTGTCTTGTCTCATTTTCTTTGGGTGCTGTTCCTGTCTTTGGAGACAGAAAAAATATTTTCAAGAGAAGAATCAGCCTTACAGAAATGAAGCCCTTTTACAGACCAGCCAAAGTTTTACCAGTTGGATGGAAGAGCACGCAGACAAAAGTTAAGCTGTTCTTAAGGTACACTTAGATAATTCTCATCAATTAACGCTTCTCCACAGTAGTTTTGCCCTGCCTGCTCCTTTGGGAAAGGCCTGTTCTCACCTCACTTCAGCCACAGACAACCTGGACCAATTTTAAGTCAGGGTACCTTGGAAGAGCCTTGTTCGTGTGGTGAAAAACTATGAGGGGTTGAGGAAGGAGCAATACATGACTGCATTAAACCAACCCTTTTCTTGGCTGTTTTGGGAGCTTATTAGGGCTCTTTCTACCTGCAGGAAAGATTAAAGGTAAGACTCTTGGATCATTACTGGTATTCCTTCCTCTGGTTGCCCATTAAGCTGGACACTAAATAGCTTGAAGAGATGCTAAATTGGTCATTCTTTGGTATGCAGAGCAACTGTGCTAAGAAATTCACTGAAAGGGAAGACAGGCAGCAGCTTTTACTTCACAGGTATGTGTTAACTAATAACTCCCAAATGACTTCCTCTTAATTGCTTTTAAATAGGAAACAGTATTAGTAACTCTTGTTTGTATGACTATATAGGATGACAGCTCTTGGTGGCTGCCTCGGTCATCCCATGTCCCCCACCCCATCTATTGGTTTGGGGTTTGTTCTCCCATAAAAAAACATGGGTTGGAAGATAGAGGCTGCTGCCCACAACATGCATGATCCACAACACTGGCTTTACCATCTGTCACAAAACCCCAGGGTAGCAGTAATACTATTTGAAATAAATCAAAAGAAATAAGGCAAACAATCAGATGAAAAGGATAACTGTACCAATAAGGATCACCTTTTCTTAATTAGTTATTTAGGGCAAGTTTTTAATGGGGTAGGTTTGGAGCAAAGGAACAGAACCTTGTTTCACTAAAGCCAGTGACCTCTGCTTGCAGAGACACTTCTAGTTTCCTACACCAGCTGCAGAACAGGACAGTATATGGATTCACTTTTGTCAGTTATATAACGGTACTGTAAAAAATATGTAACACCACGTTCTCCCCTTGTCACAACATTTTTAGAAGAAATAAGAGTTGATTTTTTTTTCTGAAGGTTAATAACCTCCAGTGAGACTTTTTTTAAATATGAAAGAAATATGCTTGCAATTTTGCACATTAGAGATTTTTAATGATGTGCTCTAAACAAAAACTTCAAAACCTCTGAATTACAGGTACTGAGTGCTGCTGCTGCTTCAGCTCCTTATTCCTTGCACCTTTGTTCTTGTCTGCAAAATGAAGACCAAATTCTGTCTGAGGGCTGCATTTGGCTTACATCCACCCAGCCCTCATTACACTCAAATGTTTAATCACGGTTTTGTACTGCCACACTTGCTGGGAACACTGAAAATAATTGCCAAGGTTCATGCTCACGAGAGTTGCTAGTTTGTAGAAAACCTGCTTTTTGCACAAGACTGCTTCAAAGAGGGGGAGCACAGTTAGAAATTTGAATGAGAAGGATGTTAGATGCCTGAAAAATACAATCCTGTGGCTTTCTAGAGCACTGGTCAGTATCTCCTTTTATTCACTGGGTAAATCATCTCTCCTACCGGTACTCATTTTAATGCTCTGCAATCTCAGTGCAGTTCCCTTAAATAGCTAACAGTACCAATTCTACCTAGGTTTCCAGTAAATGTATTACAGAATATTGTTTCATCAAATCTCCTTTGCACATGTAAAAAGTCTACCATATTTTCAAGATGTCATTAAAGATGTCTAGATAAAAAACTTGCAATAAAAAAGTGAGTCTTAAAACACCTGAAAAAAAAAAAAAGTAAAGCTCATTTCAGTAATCTGTAAACTAGAATTCTTAGGCTGCCAGGCACAAATACCTTTAAATTAGTTACCCTATATCTTATCAGCATTGTACTGTATTATTCTAATCTAAACACTGATTTTTGCCCTGGCCCTGGGGACCACTTAGTTTAAACATGAAGCAAAGCAAGCCCCCTCTTCTTTCCTCCCAAGAGTTGCTTAGGGAATTGTAACAGTTTAACAATTTTCAGAAGTGATGGAAGCCACTAAGCAAACTTGCTTTATCCTTCCTCTTGTTCAGCAAAGCACCTGCACTGGAGCCTCTGGCCAAATTCGGCTACTCAAGAAAACCAAGTGAATCCTGCAAAGTAAATCTGTGAAAGTACCACGTGTATTTCTTTTATTACTTTTTGGGGTTTTACTACATACACCAAATACTAACAGCATAAACTTAATGTAAACATTAAGTCAAACACATGATTTCAACATTAAAAATCACAACATTTAAAACAACTACTATGTAGCTAATATCAAATGCAAATAAAATTAAACTGTTGTAACTGCACCTAAATCAACATGAAAAAGGACAATTTAATATGGTGATGAAACACGTTGAACTGAAATATGTTCAAGAGCTGACTGCTTTTAAGAAAAATTAATTCAACTTTACACTGAATTGTTTGCTGTCTCCATAATACTCATTTTTGACAAACACTTCTCAGACAAAACAGCTTACAACCAATACCTGCATAGGTGTGGCCCTTAGACTCAACACAGGCCACTTGGCCCATTCCTTGACCAGGAAGTGAAACTATAGACCAAATTCAAAAGAGGGATGATCTACTGTATTCATTTCAGATTTTAAAGAAGGAGGAAAAAAAAAAAAAAGCCCTTATTTTTTGTTATTTAATAAATACAGCGCTTCACTGATGCTAAACAGTCACAATAAAAAGAAAGATGGCTCACTCAAACTGAATTACATATACCCGATTTACAACATTGAAAACTATTTTCAGTCAATGTTTTTTGTTGGGTTTGTTTTTGTTTTTTTAAGAACATGGCCTGATTAAAGTGAGCAAGCTATGTTCAACACGGCTAGCAGGGGCAAGTAGAAGTGCTGCTTACACTCCTCCATCGATGCAGAAGCAAAGTCTCAGAAGTAAAGATTTTATTGGACGTGTTCTTCCACTAAAGTTCTGCATCGGGTTACAGAAACAAATCTGAGTGTGGTATTGAAATCTCATATTATATATGTTTATGTACGAAAAGGCAGGGTTGCCAGGGCAGTGTGTTTCTGGCTTTTTTTGTTTGAGTTTTGTCATGGTTTTTTTGTGTGTGGGGGTTTGTTTTGTGTTTTTTGTTTGGGTTTGTTCATTTGTTTTGATGTTTGCTTAAGATTTATTACTTACAGCAGAAGCTGTAAAAATTCCGTGTGAATCTCAAAATACAAGAGTAGCAAATCATTTCAACACTAAAAAGCAGCTACTGTTGTATAAACTATTACAGGTGATAAAAATCTTTTAAACAAATTATCTTTTCAAAACAAATTTAATCAAGCTAACCAAAACAATTTAACATTCAATTTCACTAGTCTTTAAAGTGAAATATTTAATACACACGTGTGCATTGAAGAATTATTAATCAATAAACATGTACTGTGAATTTCCAGTAATTAGGTATCGGTGTGGTGTTCTTTTTTCTTTTGTGGCAAGATCTTAAACAAATTCCAAACTTTTCTTCTTCAGGGCAATTCAAGCCAAACAAGGTGGACAGCTGGCTACAGAAAAAGGGGGAAAGGGGAAGAGAGAGACTGTTTATTTCAGCAAGCATACTGCATTACCTATTTCAAGATGGACTTAACTATTAAGGAATTTAAGATAACGGTGTAGTGAAAGAATTCACAGTCTTATGCCAACACTGTATTCTTCCCTTTCCTCTGCACCCCTAACACTAATTGTTAAGAAATTATTTACTGAACGGTTCAAGCAACATCAGAAAGAACCTAGTAAAAATGAGAAATGAAAAATGAGAACTTACTAATGTTTTCTCGCTCCCCAAATCAGTGTTAAAAAAAACCAAACCAAAACCACCAACACTCTTCAATACTGAAGTACCTTCTCAGCCTACACGAATGCCTTGTATTTTTAACCAAACTTCACGCCCTTTTTTTCTACCTCCAATGAATACAAAATATTAACAAAGACAACTTTAATGTGTTTATGTGATGACTATTCCGAGCTGAACTAACTTGTTACATATATTACACATATCGTAGCAGCAGTCTTTCATGCTGCAAATAACACTTAAGGTAGGGCTATGTACCAATTTCTGCCAGACATACACTATATAAACAAAACCCAAGTTCACTATGGTCATTAATTGACTAGAAAAGGGCACTAAATTCACTCTTGTTCTGAAGTGACTACTGAAGTCATGATCCAACATTTCTTTCTTACTTTTCTCCAGGTAACATTTACCCTTGTAGCATAAAACATGGGAAGTTAAAAATAACAATTTCTGAAGATCAGAGAGACATTAGGCCCTTTCTTTCACATGAAACTGTCTGTCCAACAAAATAGTCCAAGTCACTAGTGTAGTAACAACTCCACTTCTGAACATAAATTTAAACCCAAACTGGAAATGCAGATTATCCCAATTTGACTGAAAAAAATGACTCAAGAGTCATTTTAGGAATAAAAAACCATAGCCTTTCCCCCTAGCCCAAAAAAAACCACAGAAAAACAACTGGACAGATTATTTCTACAAGTCTTCTACAAGGTTGGTCTGCGGGGAAATAACCTCGAGACCAAATTCTACAGTGAACAACTCAAACAGTGCACCTAAGACAGCACTTTTGAGGTGGTAAAAACCTGCACCAAACAGGATCCCAGGAGGTTTACTCACCTCTACTATCCCACTATGATGCATTCAGGGACAGCAAACTTATATACGCTTGCTCTGGGGCTGTGATAAAAAACATTAAATGTTTATGAGAAAATTTACACATAAAACTTCTAAATTCATACTGTTAAGGAACATCTTATATTACATTCTGAGCCTTTCTACAAATCACTGAATAACCCCACCTATCACCACTTACCACCTGGTTTTGCTAAAAAAAGCCAGCGATTTCTGTAATTTCATTAAACATCTTCCATTTTGTACCAGGCTGTTGCTTGTTCCAACAGCAATATAGTTAGTTTTGATAAAACAAACCAAGGCAGTGCTGAAATAAAGAAAATCCCTACAACAAAACAGTAAAATAACAACACTTCACTTGAAATTTAAGTTTAATGTCCAAAATCTAGGACAGTAGTCTGATGACATATTTGTTCAAGACCCATATGCCGAGTGCAGGCTCTTCAATTTATAAAAGTTTTATCCTTGACTTGTAAATTGCTACTGTATGTAAAAGATTTGAGAGGCTTTAACGAGTGAATTCAGAGCAGTAAGATATAATGATTGTTCCATCTGTTTCAGTACTGTTCATTACATATATTCTGGGTGTTGAACTGAAATTAAGCTGTTATTTACAGGCTATAGCTAGTTATTAAAAGGCTATCCCCTAAATCAGAGATTTATCAGTATATTTTTTTCTTTAAAATACTTTCTGAAAGTTAAATACTTTTAAATACTCTCTTTTACCTAAAAAAATTTCTTAAATTGTGTTGCAGTGAGACTCTGCACTGAATAGCATGTGTGAGTGAACAAAGAATATCCTGTTGTGGAATGCATGTCTAAAACCTGGCAGATGCCTAAAACTGAGGGAACCTTATCAAAACTACTCCTCTTCTTCCCCATCTTCCCTACATCAGACTCAGTAGGGAGAGAACTCCCCAGAACTCAGCCTTTGCTGCAGAGGGTGGACTAGAAAGAGGATCTGATGTCTTCTGATATTGCCTTAAACCAGTGAAATTCCACCAACAGTAAGTGAAAAAAACCAAAAACAAAACAAAACAAAAAAACCTAAACAAAACAATGACAACAAAAAAAGGCAAAACAAATAAAAAAAACCACAAACAAAAAAAAAAAATCACACAAACAAAAGGGAAAAAGACACAAACCCAACCAATCATTCTTAGAAGAATGTTCTGCTTTTCCAGTCTTTGGATGTTTAATCTTAGTAAAGAGTGGAAATACTCCTACAATTCAGAGCACATCTATGCAACTTCAAGTTCTCTGCTGCCTATACTTCGAAGTCATCTGGACAAGCCAACTTGATTCTGTAAGCAACAAAGCTACATTACTGATGCAAAGGACCTGAAGGATAAATAACACCTCCTCCTATTTTGGGATAGATTCTATATAGTCTTGTGTTAATTAGCACAAATTGGAGCTGCCTCACACCTAGCCAGCCTCCAGGACAGGCAAAAGTAGGAAGTCTTCTTCTAGCTGAATAACACATTTAATAGCCAAGCACCACTGCAAGCAGCACTAAGGTGCTGTGTAACTACTAAAGACACAGACTTACTTGTGTTGAAATGAAATTTGAATTAATGGAAAAGGTATTAATTTCTTCTACAGAGCATTAAGGATTTTTCCTCTTCTGTTTCTAGCCCCCTCAACATTCACTTTCTGGAAGCTCAAAATGCAGCTTTGTTCCCCTTTTCGCAAATGGACACGTAATGTCCATATATTTAAACAAGCCGGGGGGTGGGGGTGGGGGGTTGTTCAGTTCCATGATTCATATAGTAACACTAAATTATAGCTTATTCATCTTTCAGTGAAATCATAGCTTCTATACTTTCTCCAAGCATTGTTTTCAAAATATTCAGGTGACACCAAGTGGCTAATTGTTGTACTGCTGTCTGTTGAGGACAACTGTATGCAGTAATAACCAAGTATTCTGGTAAAAAATAAGTAAGTACAGAAATATGTATAACAAAAAATGTCAGTCAAGTGCTTTGAAATCATTAATCATACTTTAGTCTGTTTATATGCTTTGAAAAGCAAAGAAAAACCCTGTACCCATCATCAAAAATTAATTGGTCAATAAAAAGGTTCCTATAAGAGAAGTTACTTACCAGAAGGAATTAATCCCTGCATCATCTCTGTACACTCATGTTTATAATAAGTTGCTTCTGAGAAGAAATGCATTCAACTGCTACTTATAGAAAAAACGAACAACAAAACCCCCCATCCCAACACACGTATCCACGCAGCATCATTCAACATGCCAACTCATACAACAGACAGCAGGAAGGAGGCATCCTCTGTCACATTTAGCAACTCTTCTTTAGCTTCAGATCTTTTGTTCAACATGGTATTTGTATGAAATTGGAACAAAAACAACTTCTGTAGATTAGACAGGGAAGATAAATTCTATTTCTAGACTCCTTAGGGCTGTTTCAGCATCACACCAATGCCAACATCAAAAAGAAGGTTTTCATCAACATGAAAGAGGTTTATCTTTCAAAAGCCAGCCATGAATGTTTGCTCTGAAATAGGGCTCTGCATGCTCTGTGTAGGGCCAAATCCTCAGAAACAAGAACATACAGAGGCCATCAAAAGAAAAAGTTTTATAGTTCAAAGATAACACCACAGCATTACCAGCACTAGGCCATTAGGTGAATAGCCTTTAAAATACAAAT
>JAAGNO010002379.1:33995-44484 GCA_033439905.1 Ceryle rudis
ATTCTTACTTCATTTTTCTTAATTGTTCTGGTGATTATTTCCAAAGAAGTACAGAAGAGAAAATATTCTGTTTAGATAATGCTATCTGCAAGCCACAAGTATGCATGGTCAAGCACAGAATGTGAAGATGTCTTAATTATTCTTTAAAAAAGGAAAGCGTCACAGCACTATTTCAAGTTTAGCATCCTGTTTATCATTTATGTTCAAGGTTACGTGGGCTATAAAGGTATGGCCCTAGTTTTCATAGCTAGAAAAAAAAAATGGATACTCTATAAGTAAAACGTCACCCATAGAGAGATGAGTACCTGTTTTATTATTAAAAAAAAAAAAAAAAATTCAAAGTAAGTATCACTTTCTGGAGGTAACATACTGCTGCACACCAAAATATCACTGCTGAAGGGGATACAATGTTTAAGGGTTTGCAATTTGGAAGGTGGGGGGAGGAGAAGAGCTGGGGGAGGAGGAGGGCTGCGGAATCATCACTTAACAGATCAGAGCAATTACATGAATTATGCAATGGTTCATAACACTTGCAAAATTATAAAGATCAGCCCTATCTCATCCTCAGAAATGCCAGGATGTGAAGACTAGAAAGAGATAAAAAGCTAACTAAGCAGAAAAGATATTGTTCAAAAGAACAAGTGGAATAAATGATACAAAGCTTTGCCTGGAAGCATGAGGAGTTTTCGAACCATTAGAGTATGACTCTGTAAGAGCCTTCAAACCTGAGTACCAAAGAGCCCAAACTCTGATTTCTTTTGAGGATGAAGTTGGATCAGATGATGACTACAATTACTAACAAAACAACCTAGCACTAGAAATCAGTTCTGTGTTCTGAATGCTGTGTGCTGAATGTTCTGAAAAATAGCGGGCAGGATCTAGATGGTCCAAGTGTTACGTTTTGTATTATTTATGTATTTACTTTCTAGAGCAACAGGATAGCATTGTCAGAACTGCGGCAACCTCTCATCTTAGTTATGAAAAGAACACATTTTACTATAGCTTTTTATGATATAAACACTTCCCTAGTAGTCACATTCTAATTTTAATAAATGGAATATATATATTAATACAGATGCTAGATTTACAAAGTAATTAATAACTGAATCCCTACTTTTTCCCACTTGCTAGTTAAAAAAAGCCAAACACTAAGTGACAGCACTCTTTACTGAAAGATAAGAGATGTAGAGCCATCTAATGACACTCTGTTGCAGCTTTAAGAATGTCTATAAAGAGGAATCAAAAAAGCTGCCCAAGCCTATTTAATTCTCTGAATATGAATCTACCACTTCTGCTTTCTCTGTGGATAATAAATCAAGAACACAGCCTTTCAAATAAATTTTCAGCACCGTAGTCATCACACAGATGACCTTATTCCTAAATCACTGAACATGTCACCTAGTTCTTCCTTATAGATCATTAAGGTAGATAAACATAAGCAAAAATGACCCTGGCATTACACTGTAGAGATGTTTACACAGTGCTTCTTCAGTGCTCTCACCAGATGGTCCAGACTCAGTCTATGATACAAGAAATAATTATTCTGTAAACTAATACATAAAGATACACACACACACACACACACACACACACACACCAAGATTTATGCACAAAGAACAATTTTCAAGTAACTTTTCTGGCTTCAGTTCTTAAGAGCTACTTGAAAGCACTTATACTTACCTAGATGTAGAAGTGTGAACTGTGCTGCCAATTCCTTTGCACCTTCTACTGTTGTACAGAGTTTGTCCGGCATGAAGCAACCCTGGGAACCATCTGCAATACTAGGAATAAGCACCTTGTACACCAAAAGTATCTTCCCATCCTGATTTGTGGTTGAATACAAGTAGTATTCTGGTGGTGTCCAGTTATTTTTATTGCAAAAATAATCCAGATGCATTGCTGCAGAACTGAAGTGACTGGATTTTAAAGAATACATGCTAATTGGAGTAAGCTTTATACCTGGAAAAAATGGGTAGGTGCATCTTTCAACTTCAGAGAGGCCTGGACTATGCTGACCATTAAGACGAACTGAAAGACTTCCTGTTTTCCCTAAGAATTTTTGATGACCATCATCTTTGTTAGGAAACCCTAAGAGATTTTCAGAACCAGGAATTAGCTGACCATTAGAATGTTGCTTCCAAGTACTTTCTTTGTTAACTGGCTTTGCTAGTGTTACCTCAATGCTGGCTCCATCAATGCACTTTCCATTCATTACGGACATAGCAGCAACTGCATCTTCTCGGTGGAAAAAATGAACAAAAGCATAGTCTCTCAGCTTCTTTACACGTTCAACTACTCCTGGCTTGAACTTGTTGAATTCAGCTTTAATTGTGTCCTCTGTAGTAGACATCATTAAATTTCTTACATATAATACTTTAACTCTCTGCATTGTTTCTTCATCAACTTCTTTTTCAGGGTCTGCCCAGTCTACTTGAATAGCATGACCCCAGAGCTGGAACGTTCCTACAGCAAAGCAGCATTACATCAGTAAGAAATATGCGAAGGAAAATAAAATCATTCTTTTCAGCTACCTCTACCAAAAAAAACCAGAAAAAAAAAAAAAAACCAAAAAAACAAAACACCACAAACAAACCACACAAAAACCATGATGCATGCCACATGAAACTGGCTTTTGTTGCCTGCATTGCCTTAAGAAAAGTACATAATGATTTAAAGTAGCAATATTTTAAAGGAAATACGACTGCAGAAATTTAAAGTGTTCTATCTGCCCCCTTTGGGTTCATTAAGCACTACAAGCTGTCAAAACACAGACCATGATTTTGTGACACGCATATACATGTGAACGTAAAGCAACCATAAGAAACATATTATTTTACTAGTTAGTAAACACAATCTCTTCAATAATATTACCACTATAAAAAGTAAGACTAACACCTCAAAAAAAGTCATCTAAATCTACATGCACTAGCATAAGTCTTATGTGGCAGCAGACACTGAGACCATACACTAAATAAAAGCCCACCTTGTTACTCATTTCAAGCCAGCATTTTGCAGATTACACAACTAGTTTATTTTACAGTCAGTGATCTGGCCATATTTCTGCCATTACTTTGCAGAACCTGTATGAAGTCTTAGGTCACACTCCTTCCTAACATATTGCCAGGAATTAATGTGAGACTTGCCTACATCTTAGCCTGAATAAATACGGGGAGACCTGTCATTCATTTCAGCAAGGCCAATGCTGTATTACCTGTTTTAATGACTCTGCTTCTCCAACTGTATTGTTTCATTTCCTCCCTGGACAATTTCTCCTCCTGTCTCTTCTAGAATTTTCCTTTTTAACTGTTTACCTATTCTCTCCTCCACCAGTATATTTAATCCCTTCTACTTCCCTCAAAACATATAAGGTGCAAATAAAAATCATCTTCCACTTGCTAAACTCTTCAAATTAGTTTCTAACAAAAGATTTAAGACCTATTTTCAAACATTTTTAAAAGAGGAAACACCTGTAACGTCATTCATGACAATCAGTAACTAGTGTTTATAAAACAGATGTCTGCTCTTTCATTCTCAGAAAAGCTTAAATTTCAGCTTCTTTGAAAAATAAAACCAAAAAACCTCAAAACCAAAACACTCCAATTCAGAAACAACAACCTCTTTAGCTAAAAGGCACTACTGCGGTTTTATAACTCTCAAGATACCTTAAAAAAACCACCAAGGATGATCCACCACCCTACTCCCTGCAAAATGGAGACAGATACTCCCACAAAAACTGAGTTTAATTACAAAATAGATTTACCTGGGATTAGACGCCTTCTAGCCATGGCAGCTGCTCTGTGAGATTCATATTCCACGAAAGCAAAGCCACGATTTTTAGTTTTGTCAGTGGCATTTGGATAAACAATGACATCCACCACTCCTTCTGTAACTTTTTTCATTTCATTCAGTATTTCTTCTTTCTTCTTTTCTTTTGGAATTGCTCCAATAAATAGTCTGCAGTTGTCTAAGCTTACGCAGACACCAATAAATTTCCCTGGACGAATTTCATAATTATTAAGAATCTTGATAGCTAGCTGGGCTTCCTCTTTAGCAGTGTACATCACAAAAGCATAGCCTCGATTCTCACCACTGAATTCCATCATCAGTCTGAACTCATAGATCTTCCCAGCTCTCTCAAAAACAGGAACTAATTCATCTTCGTACATATCACGAGGAATCTTGCCCACAAAAACTTCACATCCACGAGGTGGTGGAGGACCTTCCCAACCTTAAAATAAATTGTCCAACGACAATCTTAGTACCAATGTCAGATAGGTACACTTCCCCCCGCCCCCCAATTTGGAGGTGGGAGTTACTCATTTTTGGTCTCAATTTAAAACCAGCATATTCTCATTCATTTTTTAATTCCTATTTTATTATGTTTCAGTTATTTATCTTTTTAATGCCCTAAGCCCACACATTGTAGTTCTTTTAATTCCATCTCCTGTTTTTTTAACTAGAATTATTTAAAACACTGATAGGTTTGCTGCAGAAGTCTACTTTTCAATCATTTTTTTGCCCCTTAAAAGTTCTATGTCATTTATTAATACAACTGATAGGCGTTAACTGGGAAAGAACTTAAGTTGGATTTCCTACTCTAAAGTTGCAAATGTTTCTCTGCACTTCTCGCCCATATTTTATGAAATTTTGGTCAGGGTCTCCAGTATAGTATTTATTTTCTTCCTTGACATCATTCAAAAGGTCCAAACATTTTGCTTCCACCTTCTCCATTCACCCACTAAAAGAAGACTCCCTAAGGAAGGTAGGATACGGAGACATTCTTTCTTCAGTAGTCAAAAAGACTGAACACTTTGCCTCTAAAGACAGACCACAGTTTTCACAGGTTGGAGCTGGATGGTAAGGTTGTTTGTTTTGGTTGGGGTTTTTTTTGTATTTTTTCATAAACAAATCAGGCAAAAGTTTCAAAGGCAGACAAACAGTTAAATCATAACAGGTTTTCTAAAGCTTTGGCAAGAACGGTTCTCCATGGAAGACAAAGCAAGGAGTGCAAAGCTAGTGGAAAAAAAAAAATAACACAAAATCTGGTAAGTAAAATTATTGTTGACAAGTTAAAACAAGAAGATAATTAAGTATTTTACTTTGGCTTGAAGTTCAGAATAATCCACCTAATAAGGTGGTTTTGTAATTAACTTGAAACTCTTTCCTTCATGTATCATCAAAAAGCACATAATTTACTTGTGAAAAAAACCCCATGTAACAGAACTGGGCAATTTTGGCCTTCTCACAGAATACATCTTCCTCTATAAACTGTACACCGAGAACTACATGGTACATGGGGAAGCTACCAAGACATCAGAATTAATGTGCCTTTGGAGCCACGTTGCCATGGCTTATCTAGGAAAAAGCCCAAAACCTGGCTCTCTTCTGCACAGCATTCAACATCTTTATTATTTTCAGCTTAATAAACACGTATGACCGCTTCAGCTGAGGTCTGACAGGACAAGGACATGGCAAGTAACATAAGTTTGCAAGCTCATACTGCCATCACTCACACCATGCCAGTCAACTACCCACATGAAAAAAATCAGACCACAAACCAACCCTCTATCATTTAGGAGCTCCAAAGACAAAAGCAACTGGGTGCTTGGTTCATCACTGGATGATAGATTCTGGGACTCCATTTTTTGCAGCAGTTCAAGTAATCCAACTTCAATCAACCACTGTTAGTGAGATCCACACCACCTCCAATTTTCTTTCATGCAATTCTATTGACTTACATACATAACGACATCATTATATCTGCAGCAATGTAAGCAGTGGACCCAAACAAAGCAATGAAAATTTGCTTTTTCTTTTTTTGTTCAACACTCTACAGATACATTTTCAACAAGTGAAGTTGAACAAGAACTGTGCTACTACCAATTGAAGTAGAAAAAAACCAAACCAAACAAACAAAAAAACACCACCACACCCCAACAACCATAATTTTGGGGTAATGCTGCTTGCTTTAGATAAGGTGCCATCAGGTAAACAAGATGGAGACAGGGAAACAGCACTGACAGCAAGACTACTTTCTTCGGCAGCAACACAAGCTTATAGAAACCAAACCTTAAAACAAGCAAAATTCAGTGAAATGCTTCATTTACAAAGTTACTGTAATTTTTTACAAGCCATCTCAAACATTCAAGTGTCATCTGGCCTAGAAAACCATTTATGGTAACATAGGGTAATTTCCAGCATAAGCAAGTGCGAATATACATGAAGACTTAAAGGAGAGGTATGTAATTATCATGTCAATGAACAGATTAATGCAAAATATACCTTGTCAAACACATCTAGTTTCAGGAAAGATTAACAAATTTCATTAATAAAATTAACTTTGCTAAATACAGTTAATGTTGCCTAATATTCGCATTAAAACTCATAATGTAAAAAATGTATTAAATCATTTTTCCCAGTGCCATTTTCAAAATAATTTCAGGAGGGTTTCCTTTGGCCATTCTATATAGGCTAGTAAAAGCATGCACATATTTTTTAGACAGGAAAAGGTTCCAAAGAGAAGTAATTTTGATGCAGCTGTACCTTAAAACGACAGATAGCAATGAGAAATACAGTTCATGCTTATGAGCATGACTTCTAAAGACATGGGATCACAGGCCACAAGTGAGAATAAACTGAAAGAGCAACACAAAGTGTCTTTCTGATTGTGTAAGTGTATAACCTGATTCAAAGAGTTATCGTACTCCCAAGTGACACAGCCAGGACCAATGGCAAAGCTCAGCAACTGTCCATTGCTGTTTCCAACAACACTGAAAAATGTTAAAAATAAAAGAATGCTTCATAAAGACTTAAAGCATTTGATTAATTTCATCAGAATAACAAGATGTGTTAAGATAAAGGTAACTGACATGGCATTATTGAAGAGAATTACAGGTAATAGGTATTTCATTAAGAAAATTAAAAAACAAACAAAAAACCACAGCTATTTCAGACTAAAAATGAAGTCCAAATTCAGCAGGAAATATGCTAGCCACTTTAATAAATGTAGGAGTAAATAATTCCACCTTTTAGAGTTCTCAAAATCAAACCCACATACTTTCCTAAAAAAGTATCTTAGCCAAAAAAGTCATCAGGTTCAACACAATAGTACCTGAGCAGAAAGTAAATGTGTAAGATACACGGAAGTTCTAACAAAATTATCTAGAAGCCACTTATTTTCTTAGTGTATTCTGGAGAACAAAATGACATTTTGCAAGGGAAAATACCTCGACATAAATTTTAACTCTTAATAGGGTAATAATGACAAAAGAAATAACTGGAAAGAAAAATACTGAATTATACCTCCTCCTGCATTCAAGTGTCTACACTCAAAACAGTAACAAACTCAATCATTTGGGTTTTACCCAGTTATTTCACAAACTTTCAGCCTTTGCAACATGAGATAAACCCATTAGTTTCCAGCATTCGTGTAAGTATAGATTAAAGTTCCAGGATTTTACAAGATCTTAAAAAAAAAAAAAAAACACCTTTATCAGTCCTCCTCAAAGAGTCTATCAGTCCTATTCCTAAGAGTCATTTAAATTTATTTTGGAAAGCAAATTTAAAGTGCTGAACAAAGGCTTTTCCTTGCATTGCCAGTGTGTTACTTGATTTCTATGAACTAAATCTGCAGCAGCAGTATCAGCAAAAGTATTTCAGCATGGAAAAGAGATTTAGTATTGCTAATTTAGTCATCACAGCATCAGAGATGGTTTTGAAGTAGCATTTAATACATACAAAGTCTTCCAATTCAGTAACACCCTGGAAAGCATTCACTAAATTGAACAGCCACTGTTTTCACAGTGCAATGTACATATTGCACATACTGCAGGACTTAATTCTACTTCTTTTTGTCAGTGACTTTAGTGGAAATATAATTTGGCATATAGAAAAACATTTTAGTGACAAAGTTTGCTTTCACTGCAGAAATAACCTTTCCATTCAAGTGAGTCAGTCTCCTGTTTGCACCATGACAACAGATCTGAAAACATCATAAATTAACCAAGAAAACAACTGTAGCTTTTATAGCATCGATACAAACCCTGTTATTCTCTGGGATTTTTATCAACTGTTATTTTCTTTTTACACATGCATACATCCTCAACAACTTCTGTTTTCCAGTTATGAAGTGAAAGAACAATAGCACACGAATCATGAACTCTGACTGCTGTAGTCAAAAGCACATCCAATGAATGGTAAAAGTTCCAGAAGCTAGTGTTTGCCCTTTCTTCACCTCCAAATGAAGGTTGAGGGTGGGTTGTGTATATGGAGAACAGGTTAGCACCAGTGAAGATAATCTAACTCATTTTCAGAGTTGACTATCTCAGGGAACAGGTTTGTAAAATAAAAACAGAAAAATGCTTTGGCCAGTGCAAGTGCCAAGACAAGAAATAAAGTGGGTTATGCCTATTGTGACCAACTCATCTTTCCCTTGTCTGGCACTAAATGTTTTCAAGCACGTTCTCAGTCCTGTGGAACATGCTCAGTATTTTCAGCTCCACTTTTGTTTTGCTGTCAACTTTAGCTGCTTTTAAGCTGTGACTTCTTAAATCCACCAAGAGCAGATGTTCAACGTAGTCTAGCACAAGAGATCTTAAACTACTGGAAACTGTAAAGTGTATCAGGACCCCGTCTGTGTTCTGTTTAAACTAGTTCCCTATGTGTCTGCTACTGGTCACTGTCTGATTCTGTACAGCTCTCCTTACAGAAAAGAAACTCCAATTTTGTAATCTCAAAATAAATGCTTACCTGGTGGAGGACCACCAAATTTTCTTTGCCCATTTTCCTGAACCATGCTGTATCCAGTCTTCTCCATCAGGGCCAGTAAAGCAGCCTCATTCTGAGTGCCACTTCGGATTTTGCCACATCCATTTGCCGCAGCTTTGTTTTCCTCGTGCATAACTGCAATAGCTTCAACCGAACATTGCAGATATTTCAATTCAGAACGTTCTAAATTGTTGTACAGAAACTACCAAAGTACAGAAGATACAACTTATGCTACACTTGCCTATTTACTGTGACTTTGATTAGCATAAGGCTGCAATTCTACATCCAACTACTATCATCTATAGATTTACTTTCAAAATATTGTTCTGTAGCTGTGATAATCCTGAACTTCAACCAGCAACTATATATATTGAATATATATTCTATATGCAAACTTTCCTAAGTAGTATCACAACTATTTTCTATGTATGCTGCCTTTCAAGTACAATAATTCTTTCACAAATCACATTACCACAGTTGTGGAGACCTATATGCTATTCAAAGCGACCAGTCAGTTCCACCGTCATATTACTACGTTTTATGGAAATATGATTTTAAAACTGTATTTTAGTACAAAAATACCTGATAAATAAATTCAGTCCATGCCTAATTAGTGCAAAGAATTCAAAGAATTGATAAACAAAACTGATTTCATTTAAACCAATATATAATAAAACTAAGCAGACACATCTGGCAAAACTAAGGGGTTTAAATAATCCAACCTCTAGGATCCTTATTTTCATTACTTTATCCATTTATAAAACTAAAAAAGGTTATCATTGTGGTGCTGCTCTAGCCACTATTTCCCTGGCACGGCAAGATCTCATGCAGCTGCTTGAGGTTTTTTTCATCCAGGTGATGGGAAACAATCACACCAAGGAGCCCATTTCATAAGTAACAACTTTACTATTCAAGCTCCTAAAAATAAATTAACTTTCAAGTCAGACTATTTTTCACTGCCTCTTTTTGCTTGCCCAATTTACGTCATCTCTTCCCAAGATTTTCTGCCTTAAGGTCTGCAATACTGAGACAAGCAATCTTCTTCAACACTTCAGACCTCCACCCACCTGGTACGACCAAGTTCTACACCACTCATTTTCAAAAAGAAATGCTGCCAAAAAAAATAAGCTACCAGTCCTGTGCGTTCTTTAATGCTCCATATATTTTCAGTTTGCTTTGTCCTCAGGATCAGGCTCCAATAAACAGCACCCTGAGACATCAGCATGGTCAAGTGAATTACATTTACTGGGCTTCACAACCTAAAAGCTGCATGGACGTTCTCTAAATGTGATATCTCTTGGCAGTTTCAGGCCTAACAAGATATGGAAATAACAACAAAGTTGGGGCAAAGGAAAAATTATTTTCCCATTGTCTCAATGAGTTCAAACATCCAGACGAGAAGGTCATCTGCAAAGAGCAGCTTAAAATCGCGGGAGTTGATGAGGGTGCACAGTGCTCCCAGAGAGGCAAAAAGGCACACAGAAGTTAGGGTAAGAGACAGGAAGAGGAAGCAAAAGGAGCAAAGACAGGCCCCAGGGCAAAAAGGCCACCTGAGGAGGCAAGACGGCATGTGGGAGAGAAAAGAGAAAAACAGCAGCCGCGGAAATACCCTGCGCTACTCTGGCTGACTTGCACGTCGAGGGCGGCTGCCGCGGCCCCTTCTCCACGCACGTCTCTCACGACGCCCTCCACCTTTCCCCACAGCACAGCAAGGGCCCGAACC